>JAHDVF020001208.1:0-161315 GCA_022606425.2 Lepidostoma basale | reverse complement strand
TCGTTTATTTTACTATTTAATAAGCCGGCGGTACTGGTACCAACCTGTCCAGAGAATGAATCCTGGAAGAATCCTTTACGTTGCTCTGCATGGAATACCAGATGAACGGCGTTCACCAGGGAGACCCCCAAAGATAGATGGAGTTCAGCGTCACAGCAGGAGAATCCTGTAATAAAAGTTGACAACAATTTAAGAATAAAAATAATAAAAACTATTTTATCATCATGCCATTTTTGAAGGGATAGGCTGAGAGGATAAACAACCAAATTATTCTATTATAATCTTGTTATCTACTCTTCTCCTCATTTGTATATTTCTTTCGTGTACGTCGACTTTACCGATTACTTGTATGGCCGATAGTATTTAACTGATTCGTTAAATTCCCATAAATGTTCCGCCAGTTATTAAAATCAAATTTATCAAAAAATCTGTATCGAAAACTGTAAAGTTACTGAAATCTGTGCAATTTCGAAGGTGTAAAACGTGTTCTGAAGACCCGGAAACCTGTCAGATATTTCCAGGGGTCACGATCCTCAGCTTTGGTAATGACTCATAAGGCAATGATCAACAAGAGAGATACAATAGTGAGAGGTATTTTCACATGTTCACCAGTTAATTTTTTACACGAATATATGTACATCAAAAAATAATAAAATAAAAATAAATGATGCAGCAAAATTTTTAAAAATAATACATTATATATAGATTTGTATATAAATAAATTTCCATGAATCGATGGCCAATCACAACATATGCATCATGCATCAATGAGAACATAGATGCGAGGCAGTTTACGTGCGATCACAAAGGCTTCTACGATGAGAAGATTGTCTGTGCCAAAACATTGTTCTGGAACAAATTTTGGCAACCGAGCCTCCGCGATCCAAGTCTGGAACAATCTTCCTGCAGACCATGTTGATTGAGGACCCGGCAAAGTTTAGATCACTTAATGTAATGTAACTTGTAGAATACACTTTTTCGTTAATATTCATGTGGAGTATTACATCATTTTTAAGACAATCAAATAATTTAACTGAAATCTCTTGATGGAAGTTCATTTTAAATAATAATTAAATAAAACGATTTTTTTTATAACTACTTCCACATTTGTCTTTATTTCGACTGCGACCGGTTTCGCCAAGCTCGCTGGCATCTACGACCAGTCTGTCGATGCCAGCGAACCTGGCGAAACCGGGCGCTGTCGAAATAAAGACAAATGTGAATTCAGTTATAAAAAAAAAACATCATTTTATATCAAAATAATTAAATAAAACGAAGTTTTTTAACTACTTCCACTTTTGTCTTTATTTCGACAGCGACCGGTTTCGCCAGGCTTGCTGGCATCGACAGACAGACAGGACGACCAGTCTGTCGATGCCAGCGACCCTGGCGAAATCGGTCGCTGTCGAAATAAAATCAAAAGTGGAAGTAGTTAAAAAAACATTGTTTTATTTAATTTTTATTGAAAATAAACTTTTTTATTTATTACATCATTGTTTAGGAGATTACAAAAATAATACTCTTTACAAAATGTACCGCCTTTACTGAAGGGTATACGCCACATACTTTCGTTTTATTGTGCTTTACCATCTTCATCCCAATAAATTCTTTATAAACAGCCCGAGTATTTGGGGAATGTTGGCCGGTGGCCATAAAAACGGGGAAACCAACTACCCATTTAGAATATTTCTCTACCTGTGGACCCGTACCTGCACGGACCTTCAGAGATGCTTTCAATCTCTTGGCGAAATACCCAAGATGATGAATATTGAGTTAATCGTAAATAAGCATTATCCATATAAATAAAATTAAATGTTCGTGGCTTTAGGAGAGAAAGTCTCGAAAATACTGAATTGATTGTGACGAAAGGTCCATTGTTTATCAATATTAATTCTGCGAAGATTTAGAAAATAATTTAATGCGAACCGAATTATAATGCAGTTTTTAAATACGTATAAATCTTATAAATCTTATTGTGTCAGACAAATACTCGTACTTATGTTATCTCTAAACGCGTTTCAGTTTTTATATGTTTAATATTATATTATGTCTCTTGTATGCGGATGACGCTGTCCTTCTTGCAGACAACGAGCATGAACTACAAGTCCTGGTGAATTGTATGTATGAGGTATGCATGCGAAATGATCTGATGATGAATGTTAATAAGTCCAAGGTAATGATTTTTGAAAAGGAAGAAACCACGACAGTCTGCAACATTAGCGTGAATGGTGAAAATTTGGAGCAAGTAGTTGAGTTCGTGTATTTAGGTAGTATGTTTACAAGAGATGGGCGAGTGAAGAGGGATATTGAAAGAAGGGTTGGGGCAGGCAACAAAGTGAATGGTGCACTTAAAGTTGTCATCGCAAACAAAAACCTATCAATAAAAGCTAGAATGGCAGTGCACAATGGTGTTCTTCTACCGACCCTTATGTATGGAAGCGAAGCATGGAACTGGCAAAAGAAGGATGAAAGTAGAATAAATGCAGTAGAAATGAGATCTCTTAGACGAATGTGTGGATACTCTGTGTATGATAGAGTGTCGAATGAAAATATAAGTGAATGCGGTGCGAATGATGGTGTCATGAACAAAATAATGAAAGGATCATTAAGATGGTTTGGACATATTGAAAGAATGAATGAAGAAAGAATGGTAAAAAAATTATATGTTAATGATGTGAATGGAACCAGAAATAGAGGAAGACCGAGGAAAACGTGGCACGATCAAATAAATCAAATATTGAATGTCGGCCATGTGAGGAGTCAGAGAAATCGACGCGCGTGCATGACACGATGTATGAATGTTGAGGAAGCGAGAGAAATATGTCAGGAAAGAAAAGTGTGGCAGTCCATTCTTTCTGCCTACCCCTTCGGGGAGACGGCGTGATGGTTAGTTAGTTAGTTAGTTATATTATATTATTTGTTAGTCTTTTACATCAGGTATTGATGTTTAGAAAACTCAAATTAAAATATAATCTCAAAAAAATTAAATAATTTAAATTTCATTCATATTAGTTACCAAATCAAATGTGTGTTTTTGATTTATAATAATAATAATATAATAATAAATTGGATAATTTATAGAGCGTCATTTTTATGAATTACTCAGCTCAAGGGCGCTGTAGAAAACGCTCCGTTTTATGAACTAGTTAAAAAAATAAACATATTTAGTATGAGGGCTGCATCCAACGCAGTCGATCAACCCTTCGATAATTTGAAAAGGTGCGTTTTGAGTCTCGATCTAAACTCTGACTGATTCTCTATGCACTTAAGGTCTGCTGGAAGATTGTTCCAGGCTCGGTCGCCAAAGTTTGTGCTTGTACAGCGTTTTGGCAAAGTTAATCTACCGATCGCAGAAGTCTTAGCTGATCGCAATGTAGACTGTCTGGCATTCAAGTTCTCGTTGATGCAGAGTTCAGATATATAAGCTGGTGCCATACCATGCAACGCAACGCCTTACAGACCGTCCAGCAAAGCTTGTATTGTATCCTTTCTGGACATTTCAGCCAATATAGAAATACTATAATACTGTTACGTTCTACATAATAATTTTGAAAACTATTTTCTTTTTGATTTGTGTCACTTTAGAAATACTAGTGAGGTACATATATATTGAAAACTAGATTCATTTTTATTCGTGTCACTTTAGATAACATAGGTATACTAGTAATATACTAAGACTATGCAAACATCGGAGAGGTCCAAAGTTGATGCTTTCGAGATGTGGTGCTGGCGGCGAATACTGCGTATACCTCGGGAAGCAAGAAGAACAAACCAGTCAATTATTAACCAACTAGTATCAAGGCATGGCTGAAGAGTGCATTGGGCAATAGCCCGGAAAGATCGGGACAACCGCGAAAAGCTCATCATCATGGGCAAAGTGGAGAGAAAGCGACCACAAAGACGATCACCAAGACGCTGGTCCGATCAAATCGGGGAGCTGACTGGTCTCTCATTGGAGACTAACAGGTGACAGGAGCGCATAGCGTGCCATGGTCAATGGTTTGCAGGATGGACACGACCCTCAACCACGAAGAATGCGACTGAGAAGAAGAGAAGATACTAGTGCGTTATGTTCACAAAATAATCTTGAAAATCATATTTTCTATAATAAGAAATTCGCTAATAATGTCACAATATTAAATAAGTATTTTACGTGTTGGTGAATTAACCCATTAAGGATAAGTATAATTGTACACACGTCAACAAAACTTATTTGAAGAGTCAAATCAGAAAAGAATGTTTTTGTGTCTCACTAAAAAAAGTTAAGTTGCAATTATTTCGTCATCATGTTTAACGACCATTTTTCGCTGCAGACTAAAACTACAAAATAATTACGCTTCTCTCCACAATCATACGTCGTCCCATTCACGCTTTCGATTGTTCCGAGTCGACCTCTATAATTTTTTTTATCTATTTGTCGTGCCATATTATTCCCCGTCTCTTGCATTAGAAAACAAAACACTTTCGATTCATTCACTTGTTTCTGCGATGAGCGGAGGCCGCGATGAGGCATGTGACGTCATGAACTCATTTTCATCTCTATCATTATTTACTTTACTTCCTTTGTGCGCTGGCCTGAGAACTGAGAATACTCCAGTTTTGTGACCTGGATCTAGCTGGTATTCAGGCCCGGTAATAGAAGTTTTTAAACCCCTTGACCATTTGTGAACCCCCTGGTAAAGTCCACGGTAACTCTAACAAAATATTTTAATTTATTTAAATTTTCATTTAAAGTACTCACTTTGTGGTTAGACATTTAAAACTTATAGATTTAAAATAATAAAACACTTTGAATTTAACAACGGAATGATTACAATAATTTATTTTAACTAGTTTCGCTTGGATTCAAGATTATCAGGGTAATATAGTATGTGATGGGACGCGCAGCGTCAGCACAGACTGTTTTATCTCCCAGCATGCAGAACCAACCTGCCTCTGGTGATGCCGGTGGGGAGAGCAATCAAACTGCTGAACATGATCGCTTCGGATATCGACGTCTTTCATATTCGTGAAAGTGCGTTCAGAAGACATTACTTTTGACTTTGGAGATTATTATGTATTCCTAATGTCAAACCATCTCTCATGCGTTGCTGGTATTATATATTTTTTATGTTTTACCTGTTCTCAATAGATGCCTTAAACTATAATTGTTGTTTGTAATATCTTTTGAGAAAATTAACTGATTTGATTGATTGATTGAATATATTTACACCTTTTTATAGTTATTACATTGCTCTGATAAAGCTTGGGGCCAAGCGAAACTAGTTGGCATCAAAACAATTAATGTTGCTAATTGAAATTTCATGGTAGAAGTTCATTGTAAATAATGAAATTATAATCTGTAAATTTAAAAATGTAAACCCTAACCATTATAACTAAACGGCGTTTGTTACTTATGTAATATTAACCTTCCCAAAAATGTATATGAAAATTATGCATTAAAGTCCTGGGCGCTGTGAATCTTCAATCGTATTCCCTCCCTGCCGCCGGGCCTGCCGTTAATCACAGAAACCGAGATGCTCACTAAATTAATTTATTTTAGAAACTTAATGAAAAATGGACGCTTTACTGAGATGTCAAAATTATACGGCAAATAAGATTGATTGAAATGGAAACTTCAAAACTTCTGTCTTCTGTGACCGCAAGAAAATTCTAACCGTACCAAAGTGTTTGGGGCCCATTGAAACTAGCGTAAACTTGTCTGCTGCTTGTCATTAATAATAATTTTCAACAATTCTCTCTGCTTGTTTGTACTGTCGGAACAGTTAGCTCACAAAATATGCTAACGAAAATTTGCGGTCAAATAGATGTTAAAAAGAATACAATACCCATACATACACTTGTACAGTATTTGTTACGGTATGGAACCATTCTTCTGTAATATACAACGGCTGGCATTCATAATGATCTTCTTCGCGTATTTCCACAAATGAAATAAACTAAAATTGAATTTAGTTCACCTTAAACAGAATCATTTATTACCCCTGGATATTTGCATTATAATTGATATTTTTCCAACAAGAAATAATGTTGTCATGGAAAATTAGCGTAACATTGATGAAAACGTATTTTTATTCTTCTTCTTCTTCTTGACAGTCTGCAACATTAGCGTGTATGGTGAAAATTTGGAGCAAGTAGTTGAGTTCGTGTATTTAGATAGTATGTTTACAAGAGATGGGCGAGTGGAGAGGGATATTGAAAGAAGGGGGCAGACAACAAAGTGAATGGTTCACTTAAAGTTGTCATTGCAAACAAAAACCTATCCAAATAAGCTAGAATGGCAGTGCACAATGGTGTTCTTCTACCGACCCTTATGTATGGAAGCGAAGCATGGAACTGGCAAAAGAAGGATGAAAGTAGAATAAATGCAGTAGAAATGTGATCTCTTAGACGAATATGTGGATACTCCGTGTATGATAGTGTCGAATGAAAATATAAGAAGTGAATACGGTGTGAATGATGGTGTTATGAACAAAATAATGAAAGGATCATTATGTTAACGATGTAAATGGAACCAGAAATAGAGGAAAAATTATATGTTAACGATGTAAATGGAACAGAAAAATCGACGCGCGTGCATGACACGATGTATGAATGTTGAGGAAGCGAGAGAAATATGTCAGGAAAGAAAAGTGTGGCAGTCCATTCTTTCTGCCTACCCCTTCGGAGAGACGGCGTGATGGTTAGTTAGTTAGTTAGTTAGTTAGTTTCTTCTTCTTCTTCTTCTTCTTCCTCAGCCTATTCCCGTCCACTCCACAAAGGCCTCCTTCATTAACATCCATGTCACTCTGTCTTGTGCATCCAGGTTATTCCGACGTGTCTGTTCAGATCATCCTTCCACCGTAGTTTCGGTCGCCCTGCACTTCTCTTTGCCGTCCACGGTCTCCAAGTCAGCAGTCTTCTTGTCTGTTTTTCATCTGAGCTTCTGGGTTCGTGACCTGCCCATTGCCATTTTAGAGTCGCCACCCGGTGGATGATGTCAGTGACCTTTGTTTTTTCTCTCATCGTATCGTTTCTGACTCTGTCTCTTAGGCTTATTCCTAACATGGCTCTTTCCATGGCTCAAATTTTTGAAAAAATATAATAACACTCTGTATTACAACACTTTTATTTTCACTTAACACAGACATGTTTCAGTTACAAGTAACCTTTATCAAAGTATACAATTTTTATTTAAAATTGTATTCATTGATGAAGGTAACTTGTAACTGAAACATATCTGTGTTAAGTGAAAACAAAAAGTGTTGTAATACAAAGGGTTATCATATTTATTCAATAGTCCATTGTTTTGACCGAAACACTATGATACCTACCCTAACAGTTTCATATATATTTATTCAAATATAAATCCACAACACAAAGTGAAGGCGAATATAGAAAAAGTTTTATTTTATTTTATGGGAGTGACACTTTTACTTTTACTGACGAGATTTTATGTACCACATTTGATAATCGAAACATGTCACTCCCATAAAATAAAATAATAAAATTTATATAAAACAGAGGTTTTCATTTATATTAACACATTGTATGCAGGTGCTTTTTTGATAGAGAATTTACTGCAAATTGAGTCCAATATAATTGTTCTTTGTTCTTTTTAAATGGACTTTTTAAACCTACATTGTAAAAAAACGTTTAAAAAATCTTCGGTTACCAGTTAACATATTATATAGTAAAAATAAAATCTGCTTAAATTTCAAGAATCACGTATTTTTATGTTTTTCGCACACAGTGTGTTAAATACTTAATGTGGATACAATATATCTGTAACTGAGAGCAATAAAGTCTTAAGTGATTTTTTGCCCGAAATGTGTTATGTACATACTAGTTTATCATCCATACGTTAACTAGTATAAGAAACGGTGAATAGTATAGTAAGAAGTAACCATTAAGATAGATTATTGCTCTGGACGCACTCAAAACAGTATGAAAATCTGACACATAACCATCATAACCAAACTAAACCCTAGGTTGAAACTAAAAAAACTCGGAATTAAAATCTCAAGATGAGAATAATTTTGTTTATGGTTAGTTTGTAAGTTCAGATCTTATATTCATCTGTGGGACGGAATGTAAACATCGAATTCAAAACAGAAGTTAAGTTAACAGGATGCAAGAACTGTCAGTAATTAACACGAGCATCCATGATCAGACAGGCGTTTCACTGTTGGAGATAGAAGACGCATTAGAAAGCGTGGATGAATCAGGCCACCGGAAAGAATTTTGAAAAATATTGAGTTACTGTGTTAAAGATATACCTCGACCGCTAACGAATTAATATTTTATTTTAGTAAAAAATTGCTAATTAATTCGAATGAAAACGTCTATTTTCTAGATTTTTTCAAATGTTTTTTTTTGTAACAAAGTTCAAAGCTTTAATCTCAATTTAAACTAAGAATTGGGAAATAAATATAAAGCGTCATCGATTCGTATAAGAACACGAATGAATTTCTTAGTTTTGATATAAAAAATATGAAATTTTTAATGTTTGAAAATCCTTAAAAATAAAAGTACCTATATTATAATCACAATATTGAGATTAATTTTTAGCATTTAGCAAACTACTTTATTAACACAATGTGAAGGCGATCGCCATTAGCGCATTGTTTAGAAGCCGCCTGGAGATATCACTCCTATCTATATGCCAAAGAATTGACCAGAATGATTACAAATATTTTTTTGTGAATGTATACTTATACTTGTATACGAATACTGGATTTCACCCATGGTGGGTGATTAATTCATGAAATTTAATTGTATCTCAATTGAATTGAATCTTGAAACTGACATGTGAAGATAAGCATAGATTTGTAACATATATACAACCTCCAAAAAATTGTCTTACATGGTCATAAAGAAATAGGTGGAATGGGGAATGTTGTAATTACATAAAGCGTGCGCTTAACCCAACCAATGACAGGTCATAAGTCCTGTAAACACCTCGATCAACCATATTCAGTTTCCAGTTTGCATCTTCGTCTCTATTGAGATACAATTAAATTTTATACATTTATTTCGTTAATGGTCGAACTATACTATTAGATATTACATTTTCGGAAATAGAATAAAAAATGTATCACGTGTCTGGTATGTTACATTCGATATGATTTTAAATAGGCTGTGTAGTAATTTCATTGGTCAACTTTAGTTTAACTTTTTAAACAATAAATAAGATATGTTTAACCACAAAATATCGTTTGCATGTAAAGATGTCAAAACATGAAATTTGATCGCTAATGATACAAGTAAAATTTTGGTTGGTTCGGACATATGGAGCGCACGAATGGAGAAAGAATGGTTAAGAAAGTATACGTTAATGATGTAAATGGAGTACGGAGTCGAGGCAGACCGAGGAAAACATGGCATGACCAAATTATTAAAATTTTAAGGGTTGGTCATGTCAGAATTCGGAAGAATCGACGTGCGTGTATGACTCGCTGTAAGAATCTAGAGGGGTGTGTCAGGATAGAGTAGTTTGGCCTACCCCTGTGGGGAAGCGGCGTGATGGTTTGTTTGTTTGTTTGTTTTTAAAGTCGGCCATGTTTAAAGTCGGAAGAATCTACGTACGTTTTTGACTCGCTGTATAAATTAGAGAGGTGTGACAAGATAGAGTAATGTGGCGTTCCATTCTCTCTGCCTACCCTTTCAGAGAAACGGCGTGATGATTTGTTGTTGTTTCCATCAGATGTTATAGGAATAGCCATAAAAGCTGAGTGTCCATATACCAGAAGATCAGAATCCATGTTTGATTGTAGAGAAGCTAGATATTAAAAACTAACTAATTAACCATCACGCTGTCTGCCCGAAGGGGTAGGCAAAAATAATTGACTGCCACACTATTCTTTCCTGACATATTTCTCTCGATTCCTTAACATTCATACATCGTATCATGCACGCGCGTCGATTTTTTTTTTTATAGAAAAAAGACTAATACCAAGGATTTTAATCAATGATATTAAAATTTATTTTACAATCTTCAATGTGAGCAGAAAATAGCTCATTATTATGAAGAAGGAATCTGGTCGTGTCCAGGCTTGAATCCATGTCCCCTGGATCAGGCCAAGCGTTCTATCCCCTAGACCACCACCTGATTTCTCCGACTCCTCACATTGCCGACATTCAATATTTGATTTATTTGATCGTGCCATGTTTTCCTCGGTCTTCCTCTATTTCTGGTTCCAATTACATCGTTAACATATATATTTTTTACCATTCTTTCTTCATTCATTCTTTCCATATGTCCAAACCATCTTAATGATCATTTCATTATTTTGTTCATAACACCATCATTCGCACCGCATTCACTTCTTATATTTTCATTCGACACTCTTTCATACACAGAGTATCCACACATTCGTCTAAGAGATCTCATTTCTACTGCATTTATTCTACTTTTATCCTTCTTTTGCCAGTTCCATGCTTCGCTTCCATATATTATAGGTGCTAGATATTATGTTTGCATTTAAATCAATATAACATAAATTATACACATTATATTATGTATACTCGTGGTATTTATATTGTCAGCTCTGACATCATTAAACAAACGAAATATTGTATCAAACAAAATACTCGTACACGTCATAGTGGCGCCTTGGATATGAGAACAGGAAGCAAAAAGCAATAAACAGTAGGAAGATAAAGATTAGATACTGACAATGATCCCTGATAAGTGCTCGCTTGATTTATTTCGTTAATTTTAACCACCGTGATAAAAGAGCGAAAACAATATTTGACAGTTGAACCGGAATTAACGACTTTTCGACTATTTTCCATCTGAATCCAACCAGCAAATCTGTCACCACATCCACATCAAAAAAGTAATTATTTTTTTAGGACGAGTAAAAGTAAGGTTTATTGTAAAAAATACTATTTATATTTTTTTATGTAATAGGATTGTTAAAGCTTTTCGTAAAAGTGCCATTTTTTATCGCCGTCTTTGTAATGGTTCTGGATTAATCCTTCCTTTGTAAAGAGACCAAAGAAAGTTGAATGAATTTAGTCAATGGGACCATTATTTCTCATCCTTTTAATCTTCCTTTACAAACCTTTTAAATTGGACGCGGTTGGAGATATTTTGTAGACGAAGTTAATGAACTGTTTTATTTTTCGTAGCGTATTTCTTTTCACGGAATAAAAAATGTCGTATATTCAAGAAATGCGACAAAAAACGCCAAGAAAATGATACCTCATTATTTACAATAAAAGAGTGCTGAAAGAAATTTAATCCACGCGAATAGAAGAGAGACTGAGAAGAATTTTTCACGGGTCAATTAGCGTGAAAGTGAACAAACATGTCGCGATTTTTGTAACAAAAAAAATCATTGCAATTTTAAAACAGATTTTTCTCTGACTTCCTGTCTTAAACAGTGTAATTTATAACTTTTCGGACGATCGTTAGAAAATATCAAACAATGAAAATATAAATCGCCTCTTTGCAAGAATAACGTGACATTTCGAAAATCAAATCCGCCGTGTTCAACATTATTTTCTACAAAAACATGGTATTTTTAAAGTGAAAAACAGAGAATTAATGAGGGAAAGAGACAACACAACAGTGGTATATTGTGTTGTCACGTTGTCTCTTTCGGACGGGTATCTTGATTCATTTTTAAAAATTTAATTTTTTCTAGATAACACGTTATTCTTGCAAAGAGGCGAAATGTGCGATTGTAACACTGTCTTTGGTCTGGTGTAGAATTCGCGTGAAAATAAAATGGCGATAGATTGGTTACCTATCACATGTCATAAGAATCAATATAGCTAAAATAAATTGTGTACAGTAATTGGGTTCAAACAACCCGTTGTATTCAAGGAAAATAAACAACTAACTAACCATCACGCCGTCTCTCCGAAGAGGTAGGCAGAAAGAATGGAATGCCATATTACTCTATCCTGACACACCTCTCTAGTTTCCTCCATATTCCTTCGACCTTCGTGGCTGAATGGTAAGTGCATTGACTGCCACCCCGAAGGTTCCGGGTTCGATTCCCGACGAGGGCAGTAAGAAACTGTAAGAAACACTGTCTTTGGTCTGGTGTTGACTTTACATGACAATAAAATGGCGATAGATTAGCTACCTATCACGAGAATCGCAATGATAGCTATAATACCCTTTACATCGATTTGGCTCATACTGTCATGATGTAAAGAGCGATTCAACAAAATAATAATAATAATAATATTCATACAGCGAGTCAAAAACGTACGTAGTACCGACTTTTAACATGGCTTACTTTTAATAATTGATTACTTTGTGATGCCATATTTTCCTTGGTCTTTCTCTATTCCGCAATCCATTCACATCCTTCCATAATATTTTTATATTTTTGGTCATAATACTTTCTTCCGCTCTACATTCCTATCGTATATCAGCATTGTTTATCGAAACAACGTTAAAAATGTGTTTTAGTGGATGGTTATTGACAACTAACTAATCTTTGTGGCCCAGAAAATTCATTTGAATGAACACGATAATGAATTTTGATTCTATGTGAAAAAATGTCACCGACCTCAATCATGTTTTTTCCTGACATATCCCTTTCGCTTCCTCAACATTCGTGTGTCATCCAATGATTTGTTATTCTTTAGCCGGTATTACCTTGCATTTGTTATGATTAGATGCATTGCTGATGACACACCCTTACCCGCTTTTCTAACTATACACATTGTTCCTTTTATTTACAAAGCTTAACTTTGTTTACTTATCCCTTACTTTCTCTCTTCCCGGCTCACTCTTTCACCGTCTATACTATAATAATAATAACAATAATAATAATATGCTAACTTTTAAAGCGCCGTTTTTGTGCCACCTCAAGGGCGAAAAGACGTGTTTTAAATATAAATGTGAACGCTGCATCTGAATGATATTCGCGATCAGAAAATTTAACAGAACAAAATATGCAAGTTTTAAATTGGGTATGAAATATGAAAAAGACGGGTTTTCAGCTTAGATCTGAAATCTGTCGGATCATTTATGCATCTGAGGTGTGAAGGGAGATTGTTCCAAGCTGATGGAACGGCTATCGCAAACGCTCGATCCCCAAAATTTGTACTAGGGCAACGCTTCGGCTCAACTAATCTTCCTATTGCTAAGGAGTTCGCGAAGTGTGGATTTCCTTATATTTAGACTGTTCGTTATACAGAGTTCGGATATATAACTTGGAGCCATTCCATGTAGCGCTTTGAAGACTGATTCTTTCTGGACTTTTAAGCCAGTGAAGTTCTTTGAGATGTTGTGTTGACTATATATTCATATAAACCTGTATTTTATTTCGTTTTAATATTGCGGTGTTGAAGCTTTAGTTTTAGTACAAGCGAAACTAATTGGCGTCAAATATAATTATAATTTCGTGTTTTATTTTATTTTAATATTTGATTAACTTTATCATACCACACTTTTCTATACTTATAAAAAATATTTTCAAATAACAAATAATTCGCATTGTATTATATATTTTACAAAAACCGTTTACAAATAATTTTGGAAATTACATAATATTAAATAGAATTTGTCATCTTCATAAGCTATTTCGCAGGTAGCAAATCTTTACACAATAGAAAAATACGTTAACCAATAATATAAGCCCATTTTTAAAAAATTATGTATTTTATTTCAATGTGTTTATAAGGTTTTACTGAAAAAGATTTGTTCTTTTGACAAATTGGCTGCCTCACAGGCTCCAAGATGTGAATTTACATTTCAATCCCAAACGTGGTTTGCCACTAGATTGTACAAGGCGCCGCATGCTTTTGTCATTGGTCCTTTCTAGGGAGCTTTGTCGGGTCCATTCAGGGTAAGGATTCGATAACCAGGAGATACTATTACTCACCAATACAAAGGCGTTAAGTTCACATTCACATGTTTCCGGTTGTGGCAATAATAGTAGCAAATTGCTTCTCTCTCATATGGTCAATTCATGGAATTTAGGTGGTCTTGGGGACACCTGATCCAGGGGACATATTATTTTTTAACAAAAGTTTGTGTAAGTACAATAATGGTGTCAGATAATATTAAAAATACCAAGCTATCATTCGCAACCCTATTGAATGTCATGTAAGGAGTCGGAGAAATCGAGGTGCGAACATGGAACGATGTATGAATAATACGAAAACGAAGAGATGGGCATCTCATAACCCATTTATTTAGATTACTCAGGGGATATTTCGAGAGCTCGGCCGTGCTGGAGGGTGTTCGACTTTTTGTCCCTGATAGATATCTCCGACAGCGACAGCATAGATTGTTTTACCTACCGGCCGCCAGAACCAACCTGCCTCTGGTGACACCGGTGGGAAGAGCAATTAATCTGCTGAACGCGGTCTCCTCGGAGTTCGACGTCTTTTATATTAGTGAAAGTACGTTCAGAAGGCAAATACTCTTAATTATGAAGAGTATCCTGTCTTCCTAATGTTGAACCATCTCTCATGCGTTTCTGGTAGTATACTATACACAATATATTATTTTACCTGTTCTCAATAGATGCCTTAAAAATTAATTTTGTAATATCTGTTGATGAAATAAACTGATTTGATTTGATAATAATAATAATTATCACTAAACTAACTTACTAACTAACCATCACGCCGTCTCCCTGAAGGAGACAGAAGAATGGACTGCTACACTTTAACCGATGCGGCACTCTATCCTTCTCTTTTCTCCTTCGCGAGAGACGCGGTGTGATGGATTGCGAGCCTCATCACCAATAGGCATCTCCCGCGCTCACTTCGATCGCCCAACGTCCAGAAAATAAATCTAAAACAAATAATATAAAAAACAAAGTTATAAAATAAAATTACAAAATAAAAATCATATAACACATTATATATGTTATTTTAAATGGTGCACATGTTGTCAGCTGGACGATCCGGACTTTTGTGTTTATTTAATTTAAATTCTATTCCACGTATCCACCATTCTTAACTCTAATTAAGCCCTTAAAACAATCCAACTGAAGCAAGAACTTCAAAATGTTATCAAATTTTTGTATGTCGTTTCGTTGATCTTCAAAAATACCATTTCGTTCAAATTTTAAAACTTCAATTATCTCGCATCATTTAGCAATTTAATACAATTTTTTTTAAACTTTGATACGAAGCCATTTCTTGGTGGTTTGACATATATAATAATAAAATTAAACACTTTTTCACTTAGTATAAACCACACCATTTGAATGTACTCACTTCTCAAATTTTATTTTCATTGTTTTTTAGTCAAACGTTCTCTATCATGATTTACAAGCAAAATTGTATATACTCTTCCAATAAGTGTGTTCCAATGTTGTTTGTGAGATATCACATCACGCCTGTCTAGTGCGACGTACTTTATTCGTATTTGAACCTCTCAATCTAAATGTCTCTAAATAAATTGAAAGTTCAAGATCACTTCCTCGCGCCTCGGTGTGAATATCGATTTATGATTGATTGAGGAATCTAAATTGCTCTCGTGAATTGTATTATAGTAGGCACAACCACGTAGATCAATACCAAGAACCGCCATATAGACAAATAATACATTTTATAAATGAAGCATGGAACTGGCAAAAGAAGGATGAAAATAGAATAAATGCAGTAGAGATAAGATCTCTAAGACGAATGTGTGCCAAATCTCTATATAACAGAGTGTCAAATGCAAGTATAAGAAGTGAATGCGGTGCGAATGAAAGTGTTATGAACAAAATAATGAAAGGGTCGTTAAAATGGTTTGGACACATGGAAAGAATGAGTGAAGACAGAATGTTGAAGAAGGTATATGTAAACGACGTGAACGGGGCTAGAAATAGAGGAAGACCGAGGAAAACGTGGCACGATCAAATCAATCAAATATGAAATGTCGGTCACGTGAGGAGTCGGAGAAATCGACGAGCGTGCATGACAAGACGTATGAATGTAGAGGAATCTGTTTAAATGTTTAATTAATAAACATGGAACGCGTGGATGAAGAAAGAATGGTTACGAAAGTATTCTTTAACAGTTTAAATGGATAACACAGTCGACGAAGACTAAGGAAAACATGGTGTGAATAAATTAATCAAATTTTAAATATTGGCCATGTTAGAAGTCGGAAGAATCGATGTGCATGTATGACTGAATGGGGAGGAATCTTGAGAGGATGTCACGAGAGATTATTATGGCAGTCCATTTTCTCTGCCTACCCTTCGGGGAGAACGGCGTGATGGTTTGTTTGTTGTCATAATCTTCTTTCTTCTTCTTTCTTTCGCCTAGCTATTTCCCGTTATTTGGGGTCAACTCTCCTAATACGGCTCCGCCAAGTCTTATGATCCAGGGTCATCTGGCTGTCCAGTACCAGTGCTTTCAGGTCGTTCCTAACAGCGGACATCCATGCTGCAAGAGGCCGACCTGGTCTCTTGGTTCTGTCTTCCAGTTGCAGGGTCTTGTGAACGATGTATTCATTGTCTCTCCTGCTCACATAGCCGTACCACCGCAGACGACGTTCCCTAGTTTTTTTTTTTATATACAACAGGTCGTTTAAACCCCATTACTGTATACCTACAATTTTTATTTTTTAGCTATTATATTGATTCATGTGACATGTGATAGGTAGCCAATCTATCGCCATTTTATTGTCACATGAATTCTACACCAGACCAAAGACAGTGTGATAATCACACTGCCATCACCGGGAATCAACCCCTGGACTTTCGGTATGGAAGTCAGAGCTCTTACCACTCTGCCACGAAGGTCGTTTTCCGCTATGGGAGCGTCTTTTAGGCTACCTCTGATGTGCTCATTTCTAGCTTGTAATAATAAAACAGTAAATTCTTTAGGCTTAATTTCCTCTCAAGAGAACGATACTTCTTCCTGTCTGGGAATATATTCGAAGACATTACGTGCACGTTTCCAATACACGTGTATAATTTAGTGAACTTTGATAAATTTCCAATTACATTCCAGTATTCCATTATGCACGTACTTGGGTAATTAAATATTACACGCTTCACTGGTCACAGGGCCGCATACAGCATATATCATCATTTTCTAATCATATTTGTGTTCCCGTTTTGGCCGAATTCTTATCGAGACAAGTTGTCATTGTAAAATTCAAATATGCTTTATCGTATCGTCTGCTCCAAATACCACTTCCTCGTGTGACTATGCACGCGATAACAATTATTTTACACCAAACGCCAATATCTGGTCAGAATATGTGTTAATGAAACAGACTCTCAAACTTTTCAATACTATCGCCCCTTTTAAATATTATATTTTTTCGTTGTGAAAATGTTTAATCCTTAAAACATATATTTGCTTGATCATAGGTGAGCATTTGCTTATTAAGAGGATAAAAAATAATAAAAATTTGTGAACCTAATTGAATTGAACTGTTTTGAAAACGATAAAATAATTCAATTGTTCAGTTATAATCTCCATCCATTAAAGGACGTCTTATATTCAAATCAAATCAGTTTATTAACTCAAAAGACATTACAAACAGCAAAATGTTTAAGGCATCTATTGAGTACAGGTAAAAAATTATAAAAATACAACATAATACCAGGAACGCATTAGAGGAGGTTCGACATTAGGAAGACAAGATACTTTCTAAAGTCAAGAGTATTTGTCTCCTGAACGTACCTTCACTAATATGAAAGACGTCGATCTCCGAGGAGACCGCGTTCAGCAGACTAATTGCTCTTCCTACCGGTGTCACCAGAGGCAGATTGGTTCTGGTGGCCGGTAGAATCTGTGTAAAACAATATTGTAAACGGTGGCTTTAGCAAAATAAAATCAACTAAATGGACTAGAAAACGGCGAACTTCGTGGCAGAGTGGTAAGAGCTCTGACTGCCATACCGAAGCTCCCGGCGATAGCAGTGTGATTATGACAGTGGAATTCACATGACAATAAAATGGCGATAGATTACCTATCTATCACATATCAAGAGAATCAATATAATAGCTAAAAAAACTGTATCCAGCAATTGGGTTCAAATGACCGGTTGTATATATTATATAATAATAATAGAAAAAATAAAACGAATAATTTTAAATTCTATTTAAACTTTCCTGTAAAAATATCTTAGTAAATTGGACTATGATCGAAACTCTGTATTCAGTATTGGTAAATACTATGGGGAATACCGAGAAGACGTTACTGGAGAGATCATGTGAAGAGAGCGTGATGGAAAAGAGTGATAAGAAAAGTGGCAAATAAAATACCAACAGGCAGCGTACCTCCAGGAAGACCATCCAGAAGATGGCGAGACAGTTAGACATCAACATCCCAGGAACAGGCTCCGAGAAATGACAGGTTACAGTCCTAAATAAAAATAAAAATAAAAAAATTTAAGTTTTTAGCATGGACGAACTACAAGTCCAAGTGTCAAGAATGTACGAAGGATGCAATAATTGTGATGAACGTGTCAAAGTTTAAAGTTATGGTATTTGAAAAGGAAGAATGTATGACGGATTGTGACATAAGTGGGAACGGTGAGAAATTAAAGCAAGTTACCAAATTTGTTTATCTGGAAAGCATGTTTACAAGATATGGAAGAATGGAGAAGCTAGGAGTTGGCAGAAGAAGGATGAAAGTAGGATAAACGCCGTAGAAATGAGGTCACTAAGAAGAATGTACGGAAAAACAATGTATGATAGAATATCTAATGATGAAGTAAGAAAGGAATGTAAGGCGGATGAATGCGTGATAAATAAAATTAAGAAAGGGTCACTATGATGGTTTGGACACATGGAACGAATGGATGAAGAAAGAATAGTTAAAAAAATATATACAAGTAGTGTGAGCGGGTAAAGAAGTCGAGAAAGGCCAAGAAAGACATGGCATGACCAAATTAATCAATTTCTGAAAGGCGACGAGCGTGCATGTCACGATGTGTGAATGTAGAAGAGGCGCGAGAATTATATCAGGATGATCCACCCAATGCGGTGATCCACCCTCTCTGCCTACCCCTCCGGTGAAACTGCGTGATGGTTAGTTAGTTAGTTATCCTTAATAAATCCAATGAAGGAACAATATATATTTATAATGAATTAATGAATCAATGTATTGTAACTAACTAACTAACCATTAAGCCGTCTCGCCGAAGGCATTGGCAGAAAGAATTGACTGCCACACTTTTATTTCCTGAAATACTTCTCAACATTCATACTTCGTTTCATTCTCTCACCTCGATTGCTCCGACTTGTGTCACGTTTTCCTCGATCTTCTTATATACATTTATTACCATTCTTTCTTCATTTATTCATTCCATGTATCCAAAACATCTTAATGATCCTCTCATTATTTGTTCATATCACTTTCATTCGCACTACATTAACTTTTTATATTTTCATTCGACACTCTATCATACACAGATTTTCTATACATTCGTCTAAGAGAGTTAATTGAAGGTATTGTATAAACACAAAATCTTTTTAAAAATCTAATTAGTGGAATTATTTCAATGATAATTACAGCCCTGAAGAATCTTAATGATCCTCTCATTATATTGTTCATAACACTATCATTCGCACTACGTTAACTTTTTATATTTTCATTCGACACTCTATCATATACAGATTTTCTATACATTCGTCTAAGAGAGTAAGTTGAAGGTATTTTATAAACACAAAATCTTTTTAAAAATCAATCAATCAAAGTGGAATTATTTCAATGATAATTACAGCCCTGAAGAATGCCCTCAGAATCTGGCGTCACCAACTTTGGAAACCGCTGGATTCGAGCAATGTTTTTATTTGGTCCGATAAACTCGCGGCATTGTTTTTATGGTGCAAAGTAATCTGTTTACAGAAGTGCCTTTGTGTTTATTTTTCTAATTTCTAGCCACCATCGCCCCATTATCTGTAAAAGGTCAATAACTCAACGAGAAAAACAATCTCATAATCTATCAAATTTTTAATTTTTGCTTTTCCTACCTAGTGAATACTTTTGCATAAAACAGACATGGGAGTGATTAATTGTTTAATAGTATACATATATTTTAAAGAAGTTAAGAAACTAACATATTATTATTATTATTTTGTTGAATCGCTCTTTACATCATGACAGCATGAGCCAAATCGATGTTAATGGTATTATTATAGCTATCATACTGATTCTCGTGACATGCGATAGGTAGCTAATCTATCACCATTTTATTGTCACGTGAATTCTACACCAGACCATTGACAGTGTGACAATCACACTGCCCTCGCCGGGAATCGAACCCGGAACCTTCGGGGTGACAGTCAATGCACTTACCACTCGGCCACGAAGATATATAGGCATATGTGTATTTTTTTATTATTATACTAACTAACTAACCATCACGCCGTCTCTCCGAAGGGTTTGGCAAAAATAATGGACTACCACACTTTTCTTTACAAATTTCTCTCGCTTCCTCAACATTCATACATCGTGTCATGCACGCACGTCGATTTCTCTGACTCCTCACGTGGCCAATATTCAATATTTGATTAATTTGATGGTGCCACGTTTTCCTCGGTCTTACTCTATTTCTAGCTCCATTTACATCGTTAACATATATTTTTTTGACATTCATTCTTCATACATTCTTTCCATGTGTCAAAACCATCTTAATGATCCATTCATTATTTTGTTCATAACACCATCCTAATATTTTCATTCGACACTCTATTCATACACAGAGTACCTATACACATTCGTCTAAGAGATCTCATTTCTACTGCATTTATTCTACTTTCATCCTTCATTTAGCCACATTTGATAATTCTTAGAAACACGAAACATGTCATTCCCATTAAATATAATAAAACTTAGAAAAAACCGACTGAGAATTATTTAATGTAAAGTTTAACATCATAGTTCAAAAAACAATAAATATATTAATATTTATTAATGTTATTTCTGAATACGTTGTTATTACGTATTACGGCTATGCATCTTATTTGTAACATCACAAAATTTTTGATATATCAAGTTTGATGCTTATGTATCTAATTTTTTACATGCCAAATAACATAATTACGGTATATATGAAAAATGTGTATAAAAAATATATAATTATGTAATTTAACTCCAAAGAAGAATTTATAATGACAGATGAAAACGTTATTAACAAAATCATGAAAAGATTTCTAAAATGGAAAAAATATTAATGACAATACGATGAATAGAAAAAAATCTGTGACCTCGGGGATCTGTATAAGTAAAAATATAGCTACGTTCATATTTATATAATCGGTATATTATAACGTGAATTTCCTGGAAACAGCATCATCTCTCAAGGTTAAAAGGTTTATTTGATTTGGATTTCAACGAATTATCGGTCACAATACAACCACATGTACCGAGTATATTTATGAGGTAATCTTGCAACCTTTAAAACGAATTTCTATTATATTATAATTCAATAAAACATACATAATCTGCTTGTGAAATGAAGGACTTCTGTGTCCCGAAACATGTTTGTGAAAAGTGCAAAAAACTGTTGTAAGAATACTATGTTATCCAAAAGAAAGTAAAATATAATTGTGCTCCCATGTTTTTTTTTTATATATAATAATGCCAATATTTAGAGTATATTTGAATTTACTATGCGCACAATCTCCAACATTGCAATAAAACTCTAAATTAGGTAGGTATTTAATATTGAAGAAAATCTAGAATTTAATTTACTAAGTTTCGTTGTTGCGCTTTGTTTTGGCACAATTAAATAAATATCGATTATACAAGGACCTAGCAAGGTGAAACATGTCACTCCCGTAAATTAAAATTATATTGCCCTAATTTTTATTTAAATATAAAATATTATTTTATTATTATAACGTTTACATAGAATATAAGCTACTTAATAGATTAAAAATATATAGATTTTTTTTATTCACCTGGTACTATCAAATGTTAAGAATATCTAAAAGTGTTGTATATAGAAATATTTCAACTATTTGTAATAACAGTATGCAGGTGATTTAGTAACAGTGGTCATTTTCCACATTTGTTTGTCTTGACATATTCGTTTTTAAAATGTTCTGATTTCAAATAATTTCGTCTTTCAGCAACTTATTTTGTTGTGCCATGTTTTTCTTGGCATTCCTTGAATTCTTTCAACATTTATATTGAGAATTAACAATCTCTTAATCAATATTCCTTCAACCATTTATTCTATGTTACTGGATGATTAATCACATACACCCAACTAACCTATGCCGCTAGCATGCTGGCAGAAGCATAGCGCCCCCTGGAGACGAGTATTTGTTTTTGCAGCCCTGTGATCTATTTAATTATTTGGATTAGACGGGGGTCGTATCTGGTGTGAACAGCCCTGCCCTAGACAACCAATTTGAATATGAAATTATTATGAAAATTAAAACACTTCGGTATAATTTAATCCAATGTTTCATTTAATCTCAAATAAATTTGAAATTCTTTAAAATAATATAAAATAATAATAAAATAAAACTACTTCCACTTTTGTCTTCATTTAGCCAGCTGTCTAAATAAAGACAAAAGTGGAACTAACTAACCATCACGCCGTCTCCCCGAAGGGGTAGGCAGAAAGAATGGACTGCCATACTTTTCTTTCCTGACATATTTCTCTCGATTCCTCAACATTCATACATCGTGTCATGAACGCGCGTCGATTTCTCTTTCTCTTCACATGGCCGACATTCAATATTTGACAAAAGTGGAAGTAGTTAAAAAACATCGTTTTATTTCATTATTATTTAAAATGAACTTCCATCAAGAGATTTCAGTAAAATCATTTGATTATGTGAAATAAAATAAATTACTTTTAAATTTTAGAATACATGTCTGATTTGCAAGTAAACGTGATTTTTGCACCAATAGGCTGTTTATCTTTATTGAGCCATGTCTATACCCAACGATACACTTTTAGATTCTAGCTCAGATCCTTAATCCATTTAACTGATATTTTCTGTCATCCTGTCATCCATCTCCAACATTGTTGCAGTAGACGTTCTCGATTAGTCATGTCTTCATTGCATATACTTAATATACTGCATGGTACGCTTATCGTAAACTGGTAAACATTTTTATTCAAAGCGTTGTTTACATCGTTAAGTGAAATGATTTGGTAAGTCGAGCATATCAAATTATGTGAAAGTAACGCATTTACACGATCACTGAAATCAATATTAATATCACAATTATTATATATGACCACGCGTTTTCACTATGTAAAACTTACTTTATACATATTTTAATGATTACTATGTACTCTACCGGCATCATGCAAGTGTTTCAGTTATTTAAGCTATGTTAGTGAGTCAATAACGTTAACCCAATAGTCGCGGAGAACTCACAGGTGAGTCCCCCTATTACATACCCAGTATTCGGGCGACACACCAGTGTGTCCTTCAAATTTACGCGGATGTAAAAAAGAGTGTCTCAATTAAATAAAAAAAAAAGGTAACTAACTAACTTACTAACCATCACGCCGTCTCCCCGAAGGGGTAGGCAGAAAAAATGGACTGCCACACTTTAACCGATGCGGCACTCCGTCCTTCTCTTTTCAAACAAAGAATATAAAATACAATGATATAAAATAAAATAAAATAAATTAAAAATAACTTAACAAATAATGGTCATTTTTACGGTGAACATGTCAACTCTAATTAGGCACTTAAAACAATCCAACTTCAGCAAGAACTTCAAAGCGTTATCAAAAAAATTTGGAACGAATGCACATAAAGGTTCGAAAAAATCACGAAAAAGGGTCTATTTTAAATCATAAAATTAAATGGTTTGGACACATAAAATGATGAATAGAGAACTGAAATTATAAAATAGTAAGGTAGATGGATGAAAAAATAGAGGAAGACTGAGGAAAATGTCGCAAAATCAAATCAGTCAATTGTTATATATGACTGATTTATGCTAGGTGAGGAGCTGGAGAAAACGTCGCGCATGTGTCACAAGATGTTTGTATGATTAGGAAGCGCGAGAAGTATACCATGAAAGAAGGTTTTAAAGATTTATATATCAAATTCATATATAATATATATGATCCATTGCGGGAACAACACTCTGAGACAGAGGGAGTAATTCTCAAATAAGGAAGTTTTGCGATGCCGAAGATTTTGTGCGATGAGGAAGGCTAAGAAGACGTTACTACAGAGATCATGTGGAAAAAACGTGTTCTGAAAGAGCGATAAGCAAAGTTGCGAAAAAATTACCAACAGGCTGCCAACTTCCAGAAGACCAGTTATTTAGACCAGTTATGGGTTATTTGGATACATGTTTACATCTTACTTTTAATTATGTAATGTTTCAGGTATATTTTAAATTGAGTAATAAGACTCCTTGTATCTTTTGATAGTTCATTGTAAAGTTTCAGTCCATTATTCAATATCCTTGATTGTCCTGTCTTAGTTCGTGCATTCGGTAAGTGATATCCGTCACAGTTCCTAATCCAGTGTCTGTGTATGTCTGAATTTTTAGTTAATTTGTAGCAGCTGTCTGCTGTCTCTTCCATGGTCACTCTGTGTAAAATTTTCAATGTCTCAAATTTGGTCAGGTCTGATATGTCCATTTGTTTTGTTTGTCTGTATACTTGTATGGTTGGGGTAAGATAGTTAAAGTTATAAGCTAATTTTATTATTTTATTTTTGTTGTCTTTGGAGTCTGGAGATGTCCTTTTGGTTTCCTGTCCCCCAGAAGGGAATCATATATAACATTTCTAAAACGCGTATTTTACATTTCCCACACGCAACGTGTTAAGAACGCAGTGATTATTTCATTATCCGAGTGTATTAACTATTCCGTGTAGTTTAAGTAAGGTTCCTAATAGATATAATACATTAAGCATAAGGCCATTAGCACATATCACGGTGGTGTGACTGCTAGCGAATTAGGTCAGACACGTGCTGGGCCTTGTTTTGCGATATAATGTAGAGTATGTGATATAATAATTAACTTTGTGTAAACATTCAATAATTATCGCTGCTGTGCCAAATGTCGCATACTGAACCATATTCAGGCTGATGACAGTTTATGATGTAAGTATTTGGTACTACAAAATAATATGCTCTATCAGCTTGTCTCCATTCACTGCTGGACATAAGCCTCTCCACCCTCACGCCATCTCTCTCGGTCTTCCGCCAATATTCTCCCAGCCCTTCCCGCTGTCCTTGACCTTAGGTCTTGTGGCCTGTTTCTTAAGAGGAATTGGCCTCCTGCGAAGTCTACTTCCAGCTCTCGATCCATCTATTTAATGGTCTGTCCGGGGGTCGTATTCCTTGTGGGTTGGCCGTGCAACACAATAAGAGGGAGTCTGGATGTATCCATTCTTCTCACGTGTGCATACAAGTAGCTTCTCCTTTGCCTCCCTCACCCAACGACATCCTCGACCTCACATCCCTGAGATCCTTATTCTGTCGAATAGTGTCTTGCCAGATATGTTTCTGAGCGCCTTCATTTCTGACAATAAAATTGAGTGCTTTTTTGTTTTTGTTTTTGTGGCCGCAATGTTATTCCATTAAAATATAATAAAACTTTTAGAAAACAGACGTTTTTATCCGTATTAAATATTATTGTATAATATTATGCGTTGGATAAATGAACTTTCAGGGGTCACCGCCACAATAATGAGATCACACTTGTTGTAAATTTCAATTTAAAAATCCAGGATTCGCCATAAATATCTATTAAACGAATGACAAGTTTAGTCGGGTTCGTTGTGATTATTGTGTTTATCATCTCTTTGTTGTCTGTTGCATTTTGCAGTGCTAAGCAGAAACACTTGTATTTTTTATACGCCGCACAGTGGACGAAATGACCAAAAAACGCGAATTAAGTGCTTTTTGAAAATTTCATTAATTGGCTTTTTTTATTTTTTTTTAGTGTAGCATTATAGCCAGTCTAAACTTCGTGTTTCTTGGATTTTGTCAAAAGCTCGTAACGGCAAGTTGGCAACGTCGCAAAATGGGCCTACGCTGGAAGTTGAGCAGGACATTTTTTAGTTCGCTTCTGCGCCCGAGCAATGACGGTTGTGTATTTAGTGTTTTTTTTGAAGAAATTTACAAAATAAATATATGGCCGATGTTTCTTAGGGTATTTTCTATTCAATTTATAAAACTATGCTGATTTATCATATACGCGTGAGATATAAACTAACATAAAGTAAACCTCTAATTTTGTCATTTTTTGAGTTTTAAACTCATATTTCAATTAGAGATTAGAAACGAAGCATTCGTTGCACCCATTTGACAATAAATACATCTTATAGACTGTAGTTTATACTTTAATGCAATATATAAATACTTCTCCTCTTTTGTCCTTTTTTGATACTCTTGTTGTTTTTAGGGAGGGCTGTTTGCGTTTCACGCAAAGAATTATTTGAAAAATTAAGAGAACGAAGAGCATTAAATGCTAATTGTGGGAAAGCAATTGTGTTTTTAATAACATATATCGTACACAAATACCGCGTAGTAGCAAATTTAAATATTTCCAGAACCAAATTATGCAAGATTATTAAAAAAATTTCAATACAATTAATGAAGAGGTGGAAAAAAGTCGCAGTTACATTGTGAAGTTCGAAGAAGAAAATTTAGCGTGGTGAGAAGAAAAAATAGTGTTTTCGAAATCTTAAGGCAGGCTAACAAAATCATTTACAGAAAGCGGTGTCAGACTAGACAGAAAATAATACAAGATCTGCTGCAGAATCGCAGTGCTGATGAACTACGATTAGCAACTGAAATGAGTTTACGTAGCGCAGGGAAAAATGATGCTGCAAAACTCATTAAACAAATAACATTTTCACCACGTCGAGCATCAAGGATACGTGAAGCTTTCATCGTATACACCAGAGGAGCCTTTAGCGCTTATCGTCAGCTCAAAATTGACCAAAGATCAACAACACAAAGGTTTAAGAAAGGAAGCAAAACTCAGGTATCCGGAAACGTTTTATCCGTCTTACGATTAAATATAAAACAAAAGTGCTTCCCTAAAAAAGAAGCAATCATAGTAACTGATCGATTGATGGAAGTAAAACTCTTATCCCTTGTCGATCATGAGGCTACTAAATTATCAGACCCTGTAATTTCTTCTATTAGACCATTGCCTATGTTTTAAGTTTACTAAAATTTCCGTCCAATGACTCTGAAAATTTAAGTGATGATTCTGATGATAACGAAGACTCTTTGAACACTTAGGTTTTGTATCATTTTTCTATGTGTGTAGATAAATTTGTTTGTTTTTTGTAAATCGGTGGGGTTGCAGATAGTTAGGTTGTTTGTTGATTTGATGAAGTATTAAAGGATCGTTTAATTGTTGTAGTTGCAGAGGAGTGTGCTAGTAGTGCTGAAGCTGCTCAATGTTGTTTTTTTTTCCTCTTTTTTAAACTTTTCAACTTATGATTGTATTATATTTCTCTGACGAGCTAAATTTACGAGCACTTGTAATTGTCTTTCAATTTTAATTTCCTAACTGTGTGCTTTTTTTCTCATGTATAAGCTGCATGTTCTCTAATAAAATAAATAATACATAATAAATAAATAAATTTTGTCTATATGATTACATTTCTCTTCTCTTACAGAGCTTTTTGGGATGGTTGGCAGAAATCACATCTAGGCAATTAATTTGGTCTTATGTATCATTTCAGTATATATAAATACACGTATATATAAGAGTCATGTTTGTGAATGTGTAGATTATTTTAATAAATAACAATAAAATATATTAAAATAATATGTGACCTGCATAATATACTGTTAATATTTGTTTACTTCCAAAATCCCATATTATTTTTTTGCCAATTTAAATATAAGATTTTTTTATTAAATTTTACTTTAAAATAATAATTATGTATAAATACAACAAGCAAAATTTTTTTTTTTCAATACCTTACCAACAAACAATTAATTCGCGTTTTTTGGTCATTTCGTCCACTGTGCGCCGCCTACTCAATGGCTTATCGTTTTTTGCCTTCAATGGACATACGAGTATATGTAATAAAGTGTTTATTAAATACTAACGAAGTACTCAAATAGCATTTACATGCCGGTTTATCACCATATTTGCTGTGGCAAAAAAAAACAACCAAAATTTATGTAATGGTTTATCTTTAGAACAACAACAACAACAAACCATTACGCCATTTCCCTGCAGGCGTAGGCAGAGAGAAGGGACCTCCACATTCATCTATCCTGACATACGTCTCTAGCTTCCTCCACATTCATACAGCGAGTCATACACGCACGTCGATTCATCCGGCTTCTGACATGACCAACCTTTAAAATTTGATTAATTTGGCCATGCCATGTTTTCCTCGGTCTACCTCGACTCCGTACTCCATTGACATCGTTAACGAATACTTTTTTAACCATTCTTTCTTCATCCATGCGCTCCATATGTCCGAACCAACGCAGCGATCCTTTCATAATTTTGTTCATAATACCTTATTTCACTCTACATTCCTTTCTGATATCAGCATTTGAGATTCTGTCGTACATCGTTCTATCACACATACGTACGTCTTAGGGACCTCATCTCTACCGCATTTATTCTGCTCTCATCTTTCTTCTGCAAGTTTAATCTTTAGAATAATGTGTAATGGTTTTTCTTTTATTTTCGTTTTCATTTTCCTCGATTTCTAAAGTAACTAACTAACTATCTCGTCAAAGGAGAAGACAGATATAATGGACCGCCACACCGTTCTTACTGGCATACGTCTTTCAAGAGTCACTCACGCTGTTCATAATGTTTTCAAGCTTTCAATTAAACATTTATACTGTTTTTACGAATCGAAGATTCTGAGTACATCGAAATAAATTAAACCATTAAAACATTTATTCTAGATTTCTGGAGAGCAATGCCACAGTTTACATACAATTTAATTCATTTTACAATATATTTCTTGGATAATAATTTGATCGCAATAATGAACTTTCTAATTAACCTAAAGCATTAACTCCTTGGATTTTCTTATAAGATTTCTCAAACCATACGCTGGCAGTGGGCAAGAAACTGGTCGACAATAGTGGAATACATTACATATTATAAATAGATTTTTTTTATTTTTAAAGATACATTTGAAATGCCTAAGAATGGGAAAACATGTCATTCCCATAAATTATAATAAAAATTCAATAAATTATAACAGACGTTTCCATTCGTATTAATTATACAATTTAACCATCGAAGGTGCTAATATTAAATGTTAACATTTCAAAAATTACAATGTTAAACAAAATAGGATGAAAAAATTCTATAAAATATCTTGAGAACCCTATCTAAACTAACTAAATAACCATCATGCCGTCTCTCCGAAGGGGTAGGCAGAAATAATGGACTATCACACTTTTCTTTCCTGACATACTTCTCTCGCTTTCTCAACATTTATATTTGACATTCAATATTTGATTTGTTTGATCGTGCCACGTTTTTCTCCCCCTTTCTCTCTACCTATCTAGTTTATTTTACATCGTTAACATATACTTATTTTTCCATTCTTTCCATGTATCCAAACCATCTTAATGATCCTTTCATTATTTCGTTCATAACACTTTCATTCGCTCCGCATTTACTTCTTATATTTTCAATTGACACTCTATTATACACAGATTTTCCGCATATTCGTCTAAGAGATCTCACTACTACTGCATTTATTCCACTTTAATTCATATGTTTGATGCTAATAGACCCGGCTCGTAAAATTCCCGTTTTCCATTCCAGAAACGTCAATTTCTCCCATTAACAAATTAATCTAAATTAGGGACGCTCCAATAAATAAATGTACAATAACTTCACAATACCAGAAGAGTAGTACGGGGCAAAAGTTCGCAAGTGCAAGAAAATTTATCTTTATTCTGTTGTTTCAATAAATAATTTATGAGAATCGGCGTAATTAGGCTCGTTTAAAATTTTATTAATTTTTACTTTAATTAATGAGATTGAATAAACTTTATAAAAAAAATTATAATGTATATTTTATTTTATTCTACTTGATTTTTAGATTCGACCGGTTTCGACAGTTTGCTGCCTTCTTCTGGGAGACGTCAAAGGGTAAAGACATACGTCAAAGGGATCTCATCTGAGGTATCTCTACATGAATGAATATGCTAGTTATCCATGGCCCTATCCCAAGGCATTTCTTTTGGGAATGCTCAGAACCAATTCTCTACGGCTTCGAAGAGATGGGCATCTCATTACCCATTTCTTTAGATTAATCAGGGGATATTTCGAAAACTCGGCCATGCTAGGGGGTGTTGGTCTTTTTGATAGATATCTCCGACAGCGACAGCATAGATTGTTGTACCTAAAGCCGCCAGAACCAATCTGACTCTGGTGACACCGGTGGGAAGAGCAATTAGTTGCTGAACGCGGCCCTTCAGAGATCGACGTCTTTCATATTAGTGAATGTACGTTCAGGGGACAAATACTCTTGACTTTAGAAAGTATCTTGTCTTTCTAATGTCGAACCATATCTAATGCGTTCCTGGTAGGGGATAGAATGCTTGGCTTCTGATCAAGGGGACATGGGTTAGAGCCTGGACACGACAAAATTCCTAACTAACTAACTAACTAACCATCACGCCGTCTCCCCGAAGGGGTAGGCAGAAAGAATGGACTGCCACACCTTTCTTTCCTGACATATTTCTCTCGCTTCCTCAACATTCATACATCGTGTCATGCACGCGCGTCGATTTCTCTGACTCCTCACATGGCCGACATTCAATATTTGATTTATTTGATCGTGCCACGTTTTCCTCGGTCTTCCTCTATTTCTGGTTCCATTTACATCATTAACATATAATTTTTTTACCATTCTTTCTTCATTCATTCTTTCCATATGTCCAAACCATCTTAATGATCCTTTCATTATTTTGTTCATGACACCATCATTCGCACCGCATTCACTTCTTATATTTTCATTCGACACTCTATCATACACAGAGTATCCACACATTCGTCTAAGAGATCTCATTTCTACTGCATTTATTCTACTTTCATCCTTCTTTTGCCAGTTCCATGCTTCGCTTCCATACATAAGGGTCGGTAGAAGAACACCATTGTGCACTGCCATTCTAGCTTTTTTGATAGGTTTTTGTTTGCGATGACAACTTTAAGTGCACCATTCACTTTGTTACCTGCCCCAACCCTTCTTTCAATATCCCTCTCCACTCTCCCATCTCTTGTAAACATACTACCTAAATACACAAACTCAACTACTTGCTCCAAGTTTTCACCATTCACGCTAATGTTGCAGACTGTCGTGGTTTCTTCCTTTTCAAAAATCATTACCTTTATGAATGGCAGAGGATGTATGGATCAAATTTTTGGACTTCGTACATTGACAGAGAAGTTTCTGGCCAAAAATCGATAAAATTATACAAGGTATAATTTTAAACATTTTGCTGTTTGTAATGTCTTTTGAGTAAATAAATTTATTTAACTTGATCTATACCGCATTTATTCTGCTCTTATCTATCGTCTGCCAGTTCTATGATTCGCTTGCATACATAAGGGTTGGAACTAGAAATATTTTGTATCATTCAAATAAACGAAATAGCACTTATCCCACTTTACTCTAACATCGCATTTTTTGCGGAACATTACAATCAAAATTGTACAAAGACTGAGGCGTTTATCAAACAAAATGTCGGATTTTTACAATACTTGTGTAAATGCGAACAATGGGTAACAGACTAGTTACCGTCTCAGTTATTAAGTAGACATTTTTAACGACGGTATTATTTTTAACGGCTATCATTAATGACTCTTCTTGTCGTCAATGGCCTTACCAGAGCATCTATATTTATGTTACGGACCCGTATTGGGGCCGTTTGCTACCAACATTAATGACACGCTTTGTGTTGACTTTTTACTAATAGAAGTTAAGAGTAATTAAGAACAAAAATAGGGCAGATCCTCGCCATCGCCTTAAGAAAATTACTCAAATAATCGACAAATTTGTCGGTTGATTTTATCGATTAGAAATAATATGCAACAAACTAATAATAATTGTATCTCAATAGAGACGAAGATGCAAACTGGAAACTGAATATGGTCGATCAAGGTGTTTACAGGACTTATGACCTATCATTGGTTAGGTTAAGCGCACACTTTATGTAATCACAACATTCCCCATTCCACCTATTTCCTTATGACCATGTAAGACAAATTTTTGGAGGTTGTAAATATGTTACAAATCTATGCCTAACTTCACATGTCAGTTTCAATATGCCATCTATGTAGATTTTAATTACATATGTTAATCTTTTTAAGATTAATCTATATAATCCACACACTAACGCCATCTATGGAGATTAATTTTTAGCATTTAGCAGATTTAATTGTATCTCAATAGACCCTTGTCTCTATTGAGATACAATTAAATTTCATGAATTAATCACTCGCCGTGGGTGAAATCCAGTATTTGTATACAAGTATAAGTATACATTCACAAAAAAAGTAATAATACATACTTTGCTTTTATAAGATGAGAAAATAAGAAGTGTTTTCAATGATGATAACATTGATTTGCAACTTTGACAGAGAATGATCAAATACTACGTCTGGTTTATAAATTTATAAACTAACTAACTATCACGCCGTTTCCCCGAAGGGGTAGGCAGAAAGAATGGACTGCCACACTTTTCATTTCTGACATATTTCTCTCACTTCCTCAACATTCATACATCGTATCCAGTGGCGGTACTCCCATAGAAGCCCAGAAGCCCTGCTTGCGTAAGAAATTTTAAATCAAAACCCCCAAATTTAAGTAATCATGCCCCCGCATAAACCAACAACCCACCAAATCACCTTCCAACAATGTTCCCATCAGACGTAAGAGAAATAGCTACAAGAGCTGAACCTCTGTAAGCCAGAAGAGGTTTTGATACAAAATTTCTTACGCAAGCCGGGCTTCTGGGCTTCTATGGGAGTACCGCCACTGCCGCCGTATCATGCACGCGCGTCGATTTCTCTGACTCCGCACGTGGCCGACATTCAATAATTGATTCATTTGATCGTGCCACGTTTTCCTCGGTCTTCCTCTATTTCTAGTTCCATTTACATCGTTAAAATATACTTTTTTACCAATCTTCATTCATTATTTCCATGTGTCCAAACCATCTTAATGATCCTTTCAATATTTTGTTCATAACACCATCATTCGCACCGTATTTACTTATTATATTTTCATTCGACACTCTATCATACACAGAGAATTCACACATTCGTCTAAGAGATCTCATTTCTACGGCATTTATTCTACTTTTATCCTTCTTTTGCAAGTTCCATGTTTCGCTTCCATACATAAGTGTCGGTATACGAACACCATTGTGCACTGCCAATTTAGCTTTTTTGGATATGTTTTTGTTTGCGATACTTTTCTATACTTTTATAGTTTAAAAAAATTGTATCATGAACCGTTTGGTTGCGTTTGAATGTAACTCACCGCAAAATGTTGAGCATTCCAAGCACCGATATATTCTGCAACATAAATGTTCTCCAGAGATCTAGATCTGATAGAGAATTATGCTTAGGGAAGAAAAATATTAATTGCTGTACCTGATCATCGAGGGCAAATAGTGTGTCGACGAGGTATTGGCAGGAGATGAATCTCCAGCTTCCGCAACAGCAAAAGCGTTGACGATTTGTTTCGAGCTGCCGAGGACAGAGACATCTACTTTCAAGTGACAGTCAACTTCGGAAAAACCTGGTATGACAGAGAAAGACGAATCAAATCAAATCAAATCAGTTTATTTCATCAATAGACATTACAAAATTAATTTTTAAGGCATCTATTGAGAACGGGTAAAATAATATATTCAATATATATCAGAAACGCATGACAGTTGGTTCGACATTAGGAAGACAAGATACTCTCCAGAATTATAGGCAGGCCAGACTGTGTAAAAATCGGTTTCCAACCAACGAGCCAGACTATGTATCTCATTCTACGCCGGGTAAAATAATGCGAGGAAGAGAGATAAACGTACCATGTTTGTTGAATAGTTTGTTTGTTGCACATGGTACGTTTATCTCTCTTCCTCGCATTATTTTACCCGGCGTAGAATGAGATAGATAACTGTTTGAATAAACACGAATCCCTATGGATTTCACGTGTTTATGCGGTTTGTTTGTCACAGTGTGGCCCGCACTTTAAAGAGAATTTGCCTTCTAAACGTAATTTCACTAATATTGAAAACGTCGATCTACGAGGAGACCGCGTTCAGCAGATTAATTGTTCTTCCCACCGCACCGGTGTCACCAGAGGCAGGTTGGTTCTAGCAGTCCGTAAGTCAGTATTTTATATGGATTTATTAATCATTATTTAGGAAATAATAAATACAGAACATATATAACATATTTATATTAATAAAAAAATTAAAACATATGTAATCAGTGGCAGCCAGAATAATTTATCACCAAAAATAAAAAATACTATCCCACACCGGCTGCTACTGATTGTAGGCCTTGAAAAACGCGAAAATTGTATTGCATTTATTAAAGAAGACCTATATCTCAAATATAATAGGTTCTGTCACATTTAAAGCAGTATCACTGTGACGTCGCCTTTACTCCACACCTTTGAAACAAAACCAGATAACACCGCCCGTGACCAATATCATTATTTAGTTCAATAATAGCTCGTACGAGGAAGAATTCCATTAAATCGGTGACTCAATCCGCTTCATAGCTTTGGAATTATTAATATTGACTGTTTTGAGAGACAAAATGCACACTGAGTCATACATTTTTTATTAGGTACTTAGAAGTTCGTTCAATACATATAAATTAATGTCAAAGTATTGAAATGAGTCAAATAATATTAATTTCTTCTATACACACATAAGTTAACAAATAAAGTATTACGAAGAATTTTTTTTTTATTATTAATAATAAGGCTAAATACTTTTAAAAATAATTTAAAACATTTGTCAAGTTTTTTTTACACCGCTTTATTTTATCGTAGTTAATCGAACCAACCGGTTTCGCTCTCGCCAGAGCTTCATCATAGTGAAAAAACACATTAAACAGGTCTTTAAAATTATTTTTATTAAAATACTTTATTAAATGTTTATTGAATAAACAAGGAAGACGTGGCATGACCAAATTAATCAATTAATCAATCACTGAAGGCGGCCATGTTCGAAGTAAGAACCATGGACGAGCGTGCATGTCACGACGTGTGAATATAGAAGATGCGCAAGAATTGTCAGGATTAAACAGTGTGGCGGTCCATCCTTTCTGCCTACCCCTCCAAAGAAAATGGTTAGTTAATTAGTTAGTTGAACAATGAGGGGCATGATATGTTGTTCCTTTTCAATGCGAAACAAGTAATTCCCATAAAATACAAAGAAACTTTTAGAAAACAGACGTTTTCGTTCTTATTGGCGTTAAAACAAATGTTAAAAAGCTAATTCATAATGAACTGAAACATCTTTAAATGTTTCGCCTTATTAGACATTTTGCTAATGTCCTAGCAAAGCGAAACACTTCTTCTTCTTCTTCGATGGCCCTACAGCCCATATCGAGCCTTAGCCTCCAGTATTCTTCGCCTCCAACTCCTCCTGTCCTCCGCTTCGACCCTCCAATCTGACACTCTTAACAATCTTGTTCCATCTCTCCCAACTTCCTCCTCCCATCGCAGCCTTGGTCGTCCAATTGGTCTTCTACCACCTGGGTGCCACTCCAGCAATCTTTTTGGGGTTCGCGATGACGGCATCCTCTGTACGTGACCGGCCCATCTCAGTCTATTCAGTCTGACCTGTGTGGAGAGACTGGGAGCTTTGTAAATATTGTACAGCTCGTCATTATGCCGCACTCTCCAGCCTTCACCGTCATTCACAGGCCCCAGAATTCTGCGCAGCACCCTTCTCTCAAAAGTATCCAGTCGCTCTGCAGATTTCGCTGTCATTGTCAGCAAAGCGAAACACTTCCCTCCAAAAAATTTTTAAAATTTAAATTTTAAATTTTGGAGCAAAGCGAAACACTTCTCTCCAAAATTTAAAATTTAAATTTTAAAAAATAACGTTTTAATGGATATAACTAACAATACTACGCGTCTTAAAAATGCAAGCTAATATAAAAAAACTTATACAAAAATCTCATTAATTTTATTAACTCCATTAAATGTCGTAAAAATATACAAAAAGCATTTTTTTTTTTAATTAAAATATTTGTAAACAAATATTGCAGGAGTGGGAGATGCCTTTTGGTGGCGATGAGGTTCGCAACCCATAACCCCGCTTCTCCGGCGGGGGCGAAAAGAGAAGGATGGAGTGCCGCATCGGTTAACGTGTGGCTGTCCATTCTCTCTGCCTACGGCGTGATGGTTGGTTAGTTAGGTTAAATATTGTAGGTATACTGTAATGACATGTGACCCAAGTGCGGCCCGCACTAATGCCCACGTCAAGTATTTGGCCCTTTCGCAATAAAAGTTTGCCGACCCTATTAAGTAAGGGGGATCCTATTGACTCTTCGAGCGGTGGTGCGCTGGAGGATTGATCTAATCCCAAGTACCTATCCACACCTCCTCGACTTTGGTCTCCCCTGGAAACTATGCGAAATGTTTGAGATCGAGTGTGAATAACCTCGGTGGATAATATTGACGCATATGCTAACGTGGAAGGACACCTCGCCAACCCGTCTGGCAAACGTGGCGTTGTAATGCCAACCACCCCCCGTATGACATGTCATACATGGAGAAGTATGGGGGAGGCCTATGTCCAGCAGTGGACGACAGCGGCTGTTAAAGAAAAAGAAGAAAAAGACCCATGATGTAGAATTACTGTAGAAAATATATTTTACTTTTTAGACTGCATAAGAAATGTGGAATGGTTAAAACGATGTATTGGCTATTAAGACTTGTAACCAATATGGTAAGTCCAATAAAAATGGAAACATGGCTATAAAAAATGTATTTAATAATGGACATGTTCAGATACAAAACAATGGTATGAACAAATAGTCACACTACTCGATGGTTGGTTAGTTAGGAACTGGCTGATGCCTGGATTTTGAGTTTGGAATTTCACACACCTCACACCTTCGGAAAGTAATTAACAAAGAGCCGATATGATGCAAGTCCTAATAATTTTTGAGCAGGTACAAAGACACCAAGGTATGCCGATATCCCGGGCCATAAATTTCCAACAAAAATGTACGCGCTTATCGACGGCTCGCCATCGGAACTTTCTAACATTCTAACGCTTCGAAGAACCGACCGCCTCGCCAGCACGATCGTCCACCCATACACGGTGAACCCGAATTAACGATACTTTTCTAAAGAACGCATTTCTAACTATAATAACAAACTTACTTACTAACCATTATATTATATGCCCAGTTAAGAAAAAGTTAGACAAAGTTGAAAGTTAGACAGGGAGGATGAACCGCTTGATAATCTACTGACTCGTGCATTTTCAAGTCAAACGTGACTCTCTGTTATCTACACTATTCATTGATGAAAAAAAGAAAGAAATCAACAGTACTAATATACTCAATCATTTTATTCCAAAATCACGAAAAAACATTACAAACACTCACAACATTAAAAAATAACAACATGCAAAATAATTGCACATGGCAATAGTTTGAAAACGACTGACACAATATTTTACTTTACGGGCAGGATGGAACTAGACTAATACTTTTTCAGTCTTCAGCCTTTCACACCTCATCAGGGGTGCCACAAGGGTCTAATTTAGGACCATTGCTTTTCACGATATTCATTAATGATATCTCTAACGAAATAAAGTTTTCAACATTTTTATTATTTGCTGATGACATAAAAGTTTTCTCTGAAATAGAGAATCCCTCAGATTGCTTGAAGCTTCAGTGTGACATTCAGAGCATAACCCAATGGAGTAAACCTAACAAATTATTCTTCAACGTCTCCAAGTGCTTTGTTATGTCATACACACGGGCATCGAAAACATTATACTTTCGCTATCTTATGGATGGGGTACAGCTTGAAAGAGCGTCTACATCCAGAGATCTCGGTGTTCTGTTCGATGCTCAATTATCGTTCAATCTTCACATAGTTGCTCTATGTAATAGTTCCATTAAAATGCTTGGATTTGTTTTTAGGAATGCCAAGATATTTTCAAACACACAGGTACTTCGGGTGTTGTATAATTCCCTGGTAAGAAGTCGGCTGGAATATAGTTCCGTTATTTGGTCACCGCCTGGGATCCGATATTCTCTGGTGGTGGAGCGAGTGCAGAAAAAATTTCTGCGCTTTCTTTACCTCAGGGAGCGCGGTTATTACCCGTGGCTCTTTCCGACTGAATTCTTGCTAGGTATGCTAAGCTACCAATCATTGGAGAGAAGGAGGAACATTCACTTGGGAGTTCACTTCTTTCAGCTGATTGGCGGCCGTATACAGAACTCGGATGTCCTGAGTGATGTAGGTCTATTTGTCCCTGATAATTACCTTCGTCAAAGACAGCACAGATTGTTTTATTTGCCACGCTGCAGAACCAACCTGCCAATGGTTATGCCTGTGGGTAGGGCAATCTTATTGCTTAATCGGATCGCCTCGGAGGTCGACATATTTCGTGATAGTGTGAGTTGCCTCAGGGATGCAATATCAATGTTATGATTATTTATAACTCTTAAACTTTTTTTATTTATTTATATGTTTTTATGCTTCTCTTTTAAATTCTTATAATGTAATTGCAAACGATCTGTAAATATTTCTGTAATGTTTGTAATTTTTATTAAAATAAATGAAATGAAATGAAATAAATTAAATGAAATGAAATGAAATAATTTGTCCTTATCCCGTTCGTGAATATAGATACAGTGAGAGTAAGACGTGAAGAGTGATTGTGAGAAAGACGTATACTCTTTACACTTTACACTTTTTTTACTCTTTACACTTTAATAAGTAACAATGGGATACACTGTTATAGGTGATTAATATCCGATTTTAAATAAAATCTTATTTCTGGGCCCAATAATGATGCATTTTAGTCAATGCAAATGTATAACGGGGTGATATCGAAAATCTTTACATACTGTTTATTATTTCTATTGAGATATTAAACAAATTAGTTGTGGTTTGTACTAGAACTAAGAAACTAGATTAAGAAACTAATTTTAACCAAAACTAACTAACAAACCATCACTCTGTTTCACCGTCATACCATTCTTTCCTGACATACTTCTCTCGCATCCTCAAAATTCATAATCGAAACATGCATGCACGTCGACTTCTCACGTGGTCGACATTTAATATTTGATTCCTCTAATTTACGTTTCGTTCACATAAACGTTAACCTATTCTTTCTTCTTTCATTTTTTCCTGTGTCCACCTTAATAAACCTTCTATTCTCATTATTTTGTTCAAAACGCTTTCATTTGCACCTCATTCACCTATATTTGCATTTGAAACTGCACCTTATATTCTTCTTCTTTTTGTCATGTCACACCTACGTGGTGCATAGGGTCTCAAGGAACCTTCTCCACCCGACTATATCGCATGCCTGATGCCTAACATCATCCCAAGTGAGGCTTGCTGCCTTAACCTCGTCCTGCAAGGCTCTTCTCCAGGTGGCTCTAGGCCTGCCTCGCTTCCTCTTTTCCCCCATTAAGGGACCAGTCTAGTGCGCCCTGAGCAATACAGGATGGGTCTCGTCTCAGAATGTGACCGATCCACTGTCATTTGCGTCTAGCGACTTGTTCTCTAATTGGCTTTTTGCCTGCCATGGTCCAGAGAACGGCATTTGACACTATTTGGGGCCAATAGATCTTGAATATTGAGCATCTTATACAAAAAAAATATATAATTTATACTTATTGATTGTTGAGGTTTTTGTTTTGTAAAACTCCATTATAATTATTATAATAATAAACGCGAATGTTTAATGGTTTTAGTTTGTTTTTAATTCATATAATTGCTTATATAAATATCAGTTACAAATTAGTTTGAAAATGCCCTCGCAAGGCGAAACAAATTTGTAACTGATATTTATATAACCAATTATATTATATGAAGACCAAATATTTGTGAATGTATTCATATACATTCATAAATATTTGGTCTTCAAATATTCTGGTCAAAATTCTTTGGCATATAGAATGGAATAATACTCCTAGCGGCTTCTTACAATATGTTGGTCAACAGCCTTCACATTGTGTTGATAAGGTAGTTTGCTAAATGCCGAAAATCATTCTCCATAGATGGCGTAAGTGGGTCGGTTGTATAGGTTAATTCTTGAAAAAATTCACTAGTGCAACCAAATCTACATAGATGGCTGACTGAAACTGCCACGTGAAGATAAATATGGATTTTGAAGTATATATACATCTTCCAAAAATTTGTCATGCATGATCACAAATAACAAAGGTGGAATGGGGAATGTTGTAATTACATAAAGCGTGCGCTTAACCCAACCAATGACAGGTCATAAGTCCTGTAAACACCTTGATCATCCATGTTCAGTTTCCAGTTTACGTCTTCGTCTCTATTGAGATTCAATTAAAATACCAATTATATGAATTAAAAACAAAGTAAAACCATTAAACATTCGCTTTTATTATTATAATAATTATAATTTATACCATGTTTCTCTAACAACGATATGTTCTGATCACCGTGTATAAGAAGGCATAATCAAAGCGGAAGTAGGCATAACTGGCGAGATGATGAGGAGGAACCAATAATTCCAATAAGTATCGTAAATCTACATTACTGCATCCCACGGCTCTGTAGGGGTGCGCGGAGAAGATCTAAAGAACTGTGACTATTTCAAATCTATTGATTTTCTTTACTCAAAACACGTTAAACGTATTTTTAACATACCTAGAACCCATTATAATTTGTCAATAGAATTTCACCAATAAATTAGTATTTTTTATAATCCTCAAAATAGTTATTGGAAACAAAAATTTATCAATGAAAGCGAAAACAGCCGTTCACAGTGGAGTTCTGATCCCAACCCTAATGTATGGAAGCGAATTATGGAACTGGCAGAAGAAGGATGAGAGCAGAATAAATGCGGTAGAGATGAGGTCCCTAAGACGTATGTGTGATAGAACGATATACGAAAGAATCTCAAATTCTGATATAAGAAAAGAATGTACAATAATTAAATTAATTTAACGTCAAATCCAATCTTTGATTTGTTTCCTTTGTTGCATGTTAATACCTGGACCTCAATGAGAACTTCAAATAATTATTTAAAATTTATTCATAATATTTATTATAACAAAAACATAATCGTTCCGAAATAAATCATTTTAATATCCGTCAGAACTGACCACATTTATGTTTTTTTTAAATAATATTTTTAATATTAATATTTATATAATATCACAGATAAAGGGCTTGTGGGTCCGAAACATATTTGGTATTTATTAAAAAAAAATTAATAAAGTGAGTGTTATATACTAAGTAGGTATATAAAAAATAAACATTCTTAAGAAGAATTTAACTATGTTCTTTTTTTTCCTTGTAAAGTTCAGTCACGTAAATTTTATTAGAGAAATTATATCTAAAGTTAGCAACAAAGTTATATTACCTGCTTCTTGTTACGTGCACCCTATTTCCAAATTCATTTTAACCAGGGGCGTAGATTGTGTGAGGGAGTATTAACGTTAGTAAGTGAAATTAAATAAAAAATTCATGTCACTTTATACAATTATTATCTTTTTAATTTAGAACACAAATATCACAATGAATTTATTTAATTTCTGTGATATTATCATAGAAATTAGATAGACATAGAAATCTCAAAAGAACCCTTTGGATGCAGGACAGAATGCTGGAACAGGTTGCAAAGTTTAGATATCTGGGAGTGGATCTGCTCAGTCAAAATGATCTTGTCAGTGAAATAATGGAACAAGTCAACAAGGCTTCGGCGGTATCAGGTTGTCTCAAGGATATAATATGGAAAACAAGTATATGAGAACTGACAGTAAGGTCAGAATATATAAAACCTGCGTAAGGTCTATACTGACATATACCATTGAGACCAGAGCGGATACCACAAGAACGAAGGCTAAAGTCCGGGTAGCAGAGATGAGGACGCTGAGGACGATAGCATTAAGGACTATTCGAGATAGGGTGAGGAACACGGCTAACCGCGAGATCTGCAAGGTGGAGGATATCGTAAGATGGGGCAGACAACGCAGAAGATACTGGAATGCGCACGTGCAGAGGATGGATCCCACCAGAATCCCACACGCTGTGGCGCATCAGATTCCTGCCGGATGCCGTCCCCCCGGAAGACCACCGAAGAGATGGAGAGATAGTTGGGAGTCAACCTCCCAAGAGAAGCCAGCCTGATTTCAGGAACAGATCAAAGGTCTATAGAAATAAGAAGAAGATATGTTGGCGAAAGAACTGTCAATCCTGGCTACTAAGTTTTAGAGAATACTTCAGTTGCAGTATAACAATTTTGTTCAGAATGCTGGATCTAAATTAAAAATAGCTATGACGTTTTCCAAATTACAATATTAGAGATTCACTAATAGAAGAAGCGGACAGCATTTTTAATTTACGTGTTGTAATATATATTATATATTTTTTCTTTTTCTATAATATTAAATAATGTGTCAAGATTTTGCAAACTCGCTATTACTCACACTGTTTCAAAGTAACTCTTAAAGCTTAACGAAACTAACTAAAGTAAATTCGGCTTCAAATACATTCACGGAGATTAGGATGATAAAGTTCCCTCCAGTAATATACATTCCTCACTGTCTAAACTCATCTCTCGCCGGGGGTGAGGCAATTGAAGTACAAAGATGAAAAATTGAATGCTTTGTGAAGAAAACATCGCGGCACTCACAAAATGAGCGAAGTTACCAAACTTTTGTTACGCAGAATTTGATGACTTCAAACTTTGCAATAATAAAGGTAACATTTACAAAATACTCGTTTGTCTTTTGTATGGAGGTTACCAAACATATTTATGTTTATAAAATTCATCGAATATTCGCTTGAAAATAAATATAACAACAGCATTATATTTTTAATTGAATTTATTACATTTGCCGACTATACGAAAGCGAAGTATTTTGGTATGAAAAAAACACAGGTCTAAAGAATCTATTATCCAAAAACGATTCATGTGCTATTTATACCTAAGAGAAGATATTATAATTACTACCCTTTTTTGTGAATGTATACTTATACTTGTATACGAATACTGGATTTCACCCATGGTGGGTGATTAATTCATGAAATTTAAACTAATGGCGATAGCCTTCACATTGTTTTAATAAAGTAGTTCTGCTAAATGCTAAAAAATAATCTCCATAGATGGCGTTAGTGTGTGGATTATATAGATTAATCTTAAAAAGATTAACATGTGTAATCAAATCTACATAGATGGCGTATTGAAACTGACATGTGAAGTTAAGCATAGATTTGTAACATATATACAACCTCCAAAAATTTGTCTTACATGGTCATAAAGAAATAGGTGGAATGGGGAATGTTGTAATTAGATAAAGCGTGCGCTTAACCCAACCAATGATAGGTCATAAGTCCTGTAAACACCTTGATCAACCATATTCAGTTTCCAGTTTGCGTCTTCGTCTCTATTGAGATACAATTAAACTACCCTTTTTGTTTCCTTTATTGTGTTTTATATGAATGCAGGGCTTCATAATTTTTGTGTCTCATTTTTTTATTGTTTTCCGGAAGTACTCGTATTCATATTCTAAGAATACTGAGAGAACCAAATATATACATTCCTTACTTACTTACTTCCTATGGCCACTCTTGAAGAGTTTTAGCCTCCGTAATGATTTTCCGCCAAGCTCTTCGATCCTGCGCCTTTTGTTACCAGTAGTCCGATTCGACCAACCTAGCCAGAAATGCCAGAACATTGTCCATTAGGCGCTGTCTAGGCCTTCCTAGAGGTCTTACTCCAGTCGGTCTAAACGCGTACAGGGTCTTGATTGCTCTGGTCTTTTCGGCGCGGCATACGTGCCCAAGCCATGATAGGCGACCGGCTCTTACGGTGCTCGTTATAGGGGACTGCTGGGTCATCGTACGGATCTCTTGGTTGGTCCTATGCCTCCAAGTTCCCGCTGCAACACCGGGTCTGGGTCCCAGGATAATTCTAAGTATTCTATTCTCAAACCAGTAGATTCTTTGTTGTTCTTTTAGAGTCATCGACTCAGAACCATATGTCACCACTGGCTTGATGATCGTATTATAAATACGCAGCTTGATGTTTCTGGATAGAAGCTTGGACTTTAGGAACGTTCGCAAGGAGGCTACAGCTCGTAGGCCTTTTTGAACTCTGTGTTCCAAATCCGCGTGCATATTATTGGCTTCCATCATGACCGTACCAAGATAAGTGAACTCTCTGACTTGCTCAATTTTATCTACCTCCATGCGAATATCTCTCAATGGTGAGGCTAGGCCATTATTACTCCTGGAAACAATCATCCACTTGGTCTTATGTGCATTGACCTGCAAACCAATTCGGGCTGCTGAATCCTTTAATTTTTAGTACATCTCTATTAAATCGTCTTTAGGTACTATCACCAGTCAACACCAAATCGTCCGCATATCTAATTGTGAGTTTGTGAGTGGCACCATACATTTCTTACAAACTACAGTATAATGAAACAAATAGCCGTGACTTATTTTATGCCCCAATATGCAGTGCAATAACACTTTAAAACTCGAATAGATTCGACATCTCAACGAGTCAGCGTCCGATTTGGATCTCTTTCGATTATCGAAAGCATAAGTAATTTCTTAGTATTGTAATGATATTTTGCATATACATTTCCAATTTAATGTTCTACTTTTTCAATAGTTATGTTGATGTGTACATTCTCTATAATTTAAACTTAATATTCCCAGAGAACAAAAAGATTATGCTCTTTTACGATCAGTAATGAGACTATTGCGATTATCTGACAGGAGAACGATATTTGACCTCCTACTGTTGTACAAAATTTTAAACTCCTTGGTCGATTGTCCTGAAATTGTTGGCCTTATTTCTCTACGGGTACCTCTGCGAGGAACTCGGCAGACTGACACTTTCTGGGTTGACAACTTTCACACGAATCACCGAATGCAGTCCACATACCTCGAATGCACAGACTTGCCAATGAATATGGACAATCGTTGGACATGTTTTGTAAGAGTCTTCCTATTTTTAAAAAGCAACTTCATGCTCTTTTTGAATTCACATAGATTTTTAACTTTATTTATATTAGTATTCGTCTCCTATTCGCTCGCCCCACATGTACATCATCCGGTCACATATTGGACTGGTAAATTACCATCACTTTGTTTCTTTACTGTTGTTCTTTTTTCGTAATTTCTAATTTCTATCATGTTATGTTCTTATCAATCCTATGCATGTAATTTCTAATTTATATTATGTTATGTTCCTTTCTATCTCATGTAATTTCTAATTTCTCTTATGTTATCCTTATTCTCGTTTTTGTGTTTTGCCGTTATATGTTTGTTGTCTGTCTATTTGCCCAAACTTTTATATTACCTTTGTAACTAAACATGTCATTTTTGTAAAAGCCCTTGCGGCGTTTATGTCAAAATAAATAAATAAATAATTATTTAAACATTTGTATCATCACATTTTTTTTTTAAATGTGAAACATTTAAAATTTAAATTCTCATATGAAGCACTCACTTTGTGGTTAGACATTTTTAACATATAGATATAAAATAATAAAACACTTCGTATTTTACCAAAGTATGTGTTTCAGGTTCACAATTGAAATTTTACTTTGTGAAACAACGCATTATTTAAAATACAAATTAAATTAAAAATTAAATAATTAATACGAATGAAAACAGCAGTTTTCTAGAAGTTTTATTATATTTTATGGGAATGACATGTTTCGCCCTTCTAAAGCATTATCAAACGACATTTGATAATGCCTTAGAAGGGCGAAACATGTCATTCCCATAAAATATAATAAAACTTTCATTCGTATTAATTATTTAATATGGAGTTTTACATCATTGTTCAAGAAACAATAAATATAAATGAAATATTAACACAAACATGTTTCGGATATAGAAGCCCTTCATCCCTTTTTAATATTGGGTTATTACTATTTATTTTGTATATAGTGTTTAACTACACTGACGAAGGGCTTCTGTTTTTATTTTTAAATTAAAATTGTATTTAAATAAAGTTCGATAAAGTGTTTTATTATTTTATATCATTTAACATTTGACATCATTTAACATTTAACTTTAACATTTGACATCTTTTAACATTTATCAAAAGGATCATTAAGATGGTTTGGATGCATGGAAAGAATGAATGAAGAAAAAATGATAAAAAATAATATATGTTAACTATGTAAATGGAACTAGAAATAGAGGAAAACGTGAAACGATAAAATAAATCAAATATTGAATGTCGGTCCTGTGAGGAGTCGGAGAAATTGACGTGCGTGTCCGAAACGATGTATGAATGTTGAGAGAAGCGAAATTAATATGTCAGGAAAGAAAAGTGTGGCAGTCCATTCTTTCTGCCCACCCCTTCGGTGACGGCGTGATGGTTAGTTAGTTTTTTTTTAAATATTATAACTCTTTGGGAATCTTTAACATTTATTACTTTGTATAGGTACATTTAAGAATTTGTACATATATAATATGTATTATACAAAGTTGATATTTAATATACTTAAATACAGCAACCGTACGTAAATGTTAAAAATATAAATAAATAAAAACGACCACTTACTCAAAAACATAGGTATAGTACGTTTCAGTGTAAGACTATAATCAGTATTTTTTTATGTCATACTTAAATTTTCACTTTCAAACAAAGAACATATTTATAAAAATCGCTTGTTCACAACAACAACATAGTAATCTCAAACAAAATCCAAGACTAATACTCGGAAAAAATATTGAATGCAGGTAAACGCAAGGCTAACTAAGAATTTTGGTAAAGTATTCTCTACTCTGACGCATATCGCTTTCATAGTTAGCCAGTACATCTAAACACAAGGCCAGCGGCCGCCCACATTTATTTTAAATGTTTGTATTAAAAACTAAAATTTACTCTCACTAACAACTTTTCCGCCTACCTTATATGGAAATTTCATTTTTCGAGACATACTTAGATTTTACGTAATGAATTTTAAACATTTCATCGCTTCTGAGCCTATTGAAAGTGTTTTGTAAATCGATTGATCGAAATGTCAATCATTATTACTGAAGATTTTACGGCTTAAGACGTATTTCAAAAGACGATTCTAACCATTTTTGAAAGTGACAAATTGTTTAAATCTCTGTATATTTGTTGGATAATATTATAATTCAATTTGCAAGCGCCATACGCCTTTGAAAATGTAAATAGTCTCCGCGAACATTGCTTTTTTAACGAAATAAAAAGAATGAATAAGTAATTAAATCATTAATGCTTTTATTATTCATATGTTATTTGTAAATATTTTTTCGTACGCACAAGATGAAAATAATTTGTTGTGCAATACGAATTTATATTTAAAAAAGAATACGAAATGTGTGACTCCATAAAAATGGGTTTAATAATAAATATCAAAAATCAATCAATGATAATATCTATTATAAAGAAACGTGCTATTACTAAATATATAAAGAGGTCAATCTTAGAAGTGGAAAATATATTTTCTACTAGAAAGAAAAGGTTTTTTTCGTATATAAATTTCCAAGTATACAAACAAACAAACAAACCACCACGCCGTTTCTCCGCAGGGGTAGGCAGAGCGAATGGACCACCACACTACTCTATCCTGACACACCTCTCTAGATTCCTGCACATTCACATTACGAGTCATACACGCACGTCGATTCTTACAACTAGTAATATGACCAACCCTTAAAATTTTATTAATTTGGTCATTTTCCTCGGTCTGCCTCGACTCCGTACTCCATTTACATCATTAACGTATACTTTCTTAACAATTCTTTCTCCATCCATGCGCTCCTTATGTCCGAACCAACGCAGCGATCCTTTCATAATTTTGTTCATTACCTTCTTTCGCTCTACATTCCTTTCTTATATCAGCATTTGAGATTCTGTCATCCAAGTACATAAATTTAATAATATTGTACAAATTTCGTAGTATACAAACTTAATTATATCGTCATGTTAGAATGGACATCACCAGACTCCCCTAAACTGCAGTACATAATCAGCCTCATGGGACTCGTCCTCGTGGAAGACCTCCTAAAAGATGGAAAGACTGTTGAATTCCACCTCACAGGAGGAGCAACCCTCTATACGAGAGAAAGTAAGAACAAAACTAACTAACTAACTAACTAACCATCACGCCGTCTCTTCGAAGGGGTAGGCAGAAAGAATGGAATGCCACACTTTTCTTTCCTGACATATTTCTCTCGATTCCTCAACATTCATACATCGTGTCATGCACGCGCATAGATTTCTCTGACTCCTCACATGGCCGACATTCAATATTTGATTAATTTTATCGTGCCACGTTTTCCTCATTTACATCGATAACAAATACTTTTTTACCATTATTTCTTTATTCATTCTTTCCATGTGTCCAAACCATCTTAATGATCCTTTCATTATTTTGTTCATAACACTATCATTCGCACCGCATTCACTTTTTATATTAATTCTAATTATATAATATTTATAAATAATATAATATGATATTTTTCTTCGGTCTTCCTCTATTTCTGGTTCCATTTACATCATTAACATATGTTTTTTTACCATTCTTTCTTCATTCATTCTTTCCATATGTCCAAACTATCTTAAGGATCCTTTCATTATTTTGTTCATGACACCATCATTCGCACCGCATTCACTTCTTATATTTTCATTCGACACTCTATCATACACAGAGTATATATACACATTCGTCTAAGAGATCTCATTTCTACTGCATTTGTTCTACTTTCATCCTTCTTTTGCCAGTTCCATGCTTCGTTTCCATACATAAGGGTCGGTATAAGAACACCATTATGCACAGAAAGAACAAATATTTGTTAAAAATTCAATTAATTAAAATTATTATTGTTTTATTATATACATATCCTTAAAAAAGTTAAAACTAGTTTGCAGTGTACAAATTTTGGGTTATCATTATCGTATGTTTGAACAGCCCTGGCGGTTTGTTAGAGTACTAATAAGGTGAAGGTCGGCAGGTGTACTGTTCCCGTAATCCTGCCTCCCACTATCCATCTCTCTCGTCGGATGATACCGGATAAAACAAAGAAAGGGACAAATGAATTTAATCATAATAGATTGAATGGCCGCCATCAGAGTCTAATGTTAGTTGAAGCAGATGTTTAAAGGAGGAAACGCTTGTAAAAAGGAGTTAATGTAAGTGATTTTTTAAATATAAGTGTGGATAAAAGGGATGACGTAATTGCAATATTATTTTCTTAATATATTTTAAAGACCTTAAATCGTTCAATTATCTCATGATAATATTGGGAGTTAAAATAATATGAAAAAAATATATATAATAGAATAACTTACTAACCATCACGCCGTCTCTCCGAAGGGGTAGGCAGAATGAATGGACTGCCACACTTGTCTTTCCTGACATATCTCTCTCGCTTCCTCAACATCGTTTCATGCACCCGCGTCGATTTCTCTAACTCCTCACATGGCCAACATTCAATATTTGATTTATTCATTTATAATAGAGTATCAAATGCAAATATGTATAAGAAGTGAATTAAGCGCGAATGCAAGGGCTATGAACAGTAGAATAATGAAAGTAGAATAAATGCAGTAGAAATGAGATCTCTTAGACAAATGTGTGTTAATCTGTTTATTATGTGTCAAATTCAAATATAAGAATGAAATGCAGTGCAAATTAAACTGTTATGAACAATAATAATTAAATAAAACGATGTTTTTTAACTACTTCCACTTTTGTCTTTATTTAGACAGCGACCGGTTTCGCCAGGCTCGCTGGCATCGACAGACTGGTGTTATGGTGTTGTGGTGGTGTGGTGTTATGAACAAAATAATAAAAGGATCATTAAGATGGTTTGGACACATGTAAATAATGAATGAAGAAATAATGGTAATGAAAGAATATGTAAACGGAACAGGAAATAGAGGAAAACGTGGCACGATTAAATCAACAAAATATTAAATGTGAACCACGTGAGGAGTCGGAGAAATCGACGTGCGTGCATGACACGATAATAATTAAATAAAACGATGTTTTTTGTAACTATGTACTTCTACATTTGTCTTTATTTCGACAGCGACCGGTTTCGCCAGGCTCGCTGGCATCGTCAGACTGGTTTTTAATTGAAAATACTTGTTTTTTCATACCTCTGTACAATAAATTTAAAAAAAAACACACAATTTATTACTCATATCTTATTCATACATTCACACGCGGAGTGCACTTGTGGTTTTCCTCCTATGTATCATAATGCGATGAAGATCTCTGAGAATTTCTTTAAATTAAAAAAAGTATAATGGCCGTATACCATAAAGTGGTTCTATTTTTATCTTATATCTCTCTAAAGCGTCTTATAATATGGGATCTGCTTCATCAGTATCCTAGCGTTTATCTGAACTATAACACACAATAATACATTCACTAACATGCATGCATTGGTCGTCAACCTTGGTAACTTGGTTCAAAATAATTATTGTGAGATATTAAACTAACTAACTAACTAACTTACGAATGGAACGCCACACTGTTCTATCCTGACATACGTCTCTCGCTTCCTCTACATTCATACATCTTGTCATGCAGGCACGTCGATTTTTCCGACTCCTCACGTGACCGACATTCAATATTTGATTGATTTGATCGTGCCACGTTTTCCTCGGCCTTCCTCTATTTCTAGCTGCGTTCACGCCGTTTACATATACCTTCTTTACCATTCTGTCTTCACACATTCTTTCCATGTGTCCAAACCATCTTAATGACCCTTTCCTTATTTTTTTCATAACACTTTCATTCGCACCACATTCACTTCTTATACTTGCATTTGTCACTCTATCATATACTGATTTGACACACATTCGTCTTAGAGATCTCATTTCTACTGCATTTATTCTACTTTCATCCTTCTTTTGTCAGTTCCATGCTTCACTTCCATACATAAGGGTCGGCACAAGAACACCATTGTGCACTGCCATCTTAGCTTTTTTGGATAGACTTTTGTTTGCAATGACAACTTTAAGTGCACCATTTATTCTGTTGCCTGCCCCAACCCTTCTTTCAATATCCTTCTCCACCCTCCCATCCTTTGTAAACATACTTCCTAAATAAACAAATTCATCCACTTGTTCCAGATTTTCACCGTTTACACTAATGTTGCAGACTGTCATGCTTCCTCCTTTTTCGAAAATCATTACCTTAGACTTATTCACATTCATCATCAAATTGTATCGCTTGCATACCTCATACATACTAGACACTAGGGCTTGCAGTTCATGCTCGTTGTCTGCAAGTAGCACAGCGTCGTCCGCATACAACAAACAGCTTACTGACACGCCGTTCATTTTTGCACCTGCTTCCAACCCTTTCAGCTCTTTCATACACTTGTCCATATAAACAACCATGGAGACATTATTAAACTGTTTAATTAAATAACTTTGTTTTTGTATCAGAATTGTATTTTATTTTACGCAATTGTATTTATTTGATATATTATTGTAACACCTGATGATGTCAACATAGGTTGATGAAACAGCTGTCGCGTAAAATAAATTACAATTGTGATACAAAAACAAAGTAATTTAATTTAACAGTTTAAAATGTTAAGGTATCATAGTGTTTCGGCCAAAACAATGGACTATTTAATATGAGATTATATAATAAATTCTAATTGGAGATACTCATATTATAAATTCTTATTTTAAAAATACGAATGATAACGTCAGTTTTTTTTTTAAGTTTTATTATATTTTATGGGAATGACATGTTTTATCTTGATAAGCCTAATATCTTAGATAATGCAGAAAGGCGAAACATGTCGTTCCCGTAAAACATAATTTAACCTCTTAGAACAGATGTTTTTATTCATAGTAATTATTTAATATGGAGTTTTAAATCATTATTAAAGTAAAAGTAAACGTTTATTGTTTCTTGAACAATGATGTAAAACTCCATATTAAATAATTAATACGAATGAAAACGTCAGTTTTCTAGAACTTTTATTATATTTTATGGGACATGAACATTTGATAATGCCTTAGAAGGGTGAAACATGTCATTCCCATAAAATATAAGAAAACTTCTAGAAAACCGACGATTTCATTCGTATTAATTAACAGTAAATAGTAACATGTTAAAATATTCAGTAATAAAATAATAATACTTAAAATAATTAATCTTATTTTGTGAATGTGGATCATCTTTATATGTTTTGTGAAAGTTTAAATTCTGTTTATATAAGAAAGATGTTTATTTAATAATCATGTACACACTTACATAATCTTGGATTGTGTGGATCTCTTGATTGCCGCTACAACATCAACTCTGGGTCCCAGGATCATTCCTAGAAGCTCCTTATAACGAGTATCGTGACAGCCTGGCATGGATTAGTCACGTATGCAGACTTGGAGAGACCAGAGCAATCAAGGCCCTGTAAACTTCAAGGACAGGTTAAGTACGACCTATAAATAATGTTCTGGCTGATATACATAGATATTGTTCTGACTGATCTAGCTAAGCTGGCCGAAAGAGACTACTAGATGCAAAAGGCGCAGTATGTAGTATGGAACATGGTTGCTGTTGTATTTCTATGTGTTTACGGCGGGACATCGAGGGAGAGTAGCGTAGCTTAAATGTGGTCTGGGTCCTCCCTGGTTGCAAATATACAAATATAATTTTTTTAAACGTAAGTCCCGCGTGGACGGGAAAGGGCCTAGGGAGTGCACGAGTGAAGCCTATAACAGCTTCCAGCAAGCAGAGGGAGCCCTCTATGGCTAGGCCATTAAAAAAAAAACATCAACATGGAGTCTAAAACTCTTCCATAATTGTACGGTCATTTAGAGTACCCAATAAGATTTAAAAACATCGTAACTTTGTGAGTTGTTATCAAAATGCGTGATTTAAAAAATTATTCAAATATGAATTACTCGCATAACTAAGGCATTTTCAAATGATAGGTCAATATTTCAATGACATATTTCGGGTGGTTCACATCCCTCCACAGTTTAAACTTTTTATCCATAAAATAATGCAAACTGGTTTCTTATAATCTTAATGAAAGAAATTGGAGACAAATCTAGAGAGAGGGATGATAATTATTTAATTAAAATTGTGAAGATAATTGGAACATGTCACAATTGGGGCACAAAGTTAAATTTAGTGGGATTAATCAAATATTGACACGATGTATGAATGTACGTTTGAATATGAACCTGGCAAAGACCAAGGTGATGGGCACGGAAAGGCTTGAAATCAACGTGGACGGCACAGAATTGAGAATGTCCAAGAATATACATACCTGTGATCATAACCAAACCGCGAGCTCAAAAGAAGACTTGGACTAAGCTGGGCAGCTTTCGGAAACATGAGTTACATCATTAAAAACCGGAAAAAATACCGATCAACCTGAAACGAGAAGTCTATGAAGCCTGAGTTCTTCCAGTTGGTACTTATGGTCTTAAAACTGTTACACTGTCCAAACAAAGTGCCGAAAAACTAAGAGTGACCCAAAGAGTCATGGAAAGAGCCATGATAAGAATAAGCCTTAGAGACAGAGTCAGAAACGATACGGTGAGAGAAAAAACAAAGGTCACTGACATCATCGACCGGGTGGCGACTCTAAAATGGCAATGGGCAGGTCACGTAGCCAGAAGCTCAGACGAAAAGTGGACAAGAAGACTGCTGACTTGGAGACCGTGGACGCAAAGAGAAGTGCAGGGCGACCGCAACTACGGTGGAAGGATGATCTGAACAGACACGTCGGAATAACCTAGATGCAGTCTGCATAAGACAAAGTGACATGGAAGCGAATGGAAGAGGCCTTTGTCCAGGAGTGGACGGGAATAGGCTGAGAAAGAAGAAGAAGAAGTATGAATGTAGAGGAACCGAGGGAATCATGTCTGGATAGAACAGTGTGGCAGTCTATTTTTTCTGCCTACCCCTCCCGGGAGGCGGCGTGATTGTGAGTTAGTTAGTAAGTTATACGATTATTGTTTGAAAATAAAGTATCGTTAAATGGTAGACGATATATGACGTAACCCTTCCCCGCCTTATAATTTCACCTCCCATCTTACCTGTCCGACATAATAGCGAGATGCACCTGAGTGCCGGTTACACCTAATTACATCTAACCCCCATTTGTTCAGTGAGAGATAAACCTCAACTGTTGGTTAACCATGCTTTGTTATCTAGTATTAACCGTGGCTTAACATAAGCATCGTTTTCGTTACTTTGGATTATAAGAGCTTTGTTTATGAATAAATGTATGCGTATGTTGCATTATAATTATGGAATGTGTAATTATTTTATAATAATTTAATTTTGCATTATCCACACTTATTTTAGTTCGCATTTATATAACAAATATGAAGGACTTGCACTTAAATCTATTATCATGTTCAAATCTTTCAACCAGTGCATCTTGCCCAGACCAGAGCAATCAAGACCCTGTACACGTCTAGACCGACTGGAGTAAAACCTCTAGGAAGGCCTAGACAGCGCCTAATGGACAATATTCTGGCTGACCTGGCTAGGTTGGGCGAATCGGACTGCTGGGAGCAAAAGGCGCAGGATCGAGGAGCTTGGCGAAAAATCATCAAGGAGGCTAAAACTCTTCAAGATTTGTATGGCCATAGGAAGTAAGTAAGCATCTTGCCCGTCTAAACATATAGAGCCAAGACGTGGACCCCAAAATGGGTCTAATGTACAAGATTCAGGTTACCCAGCGCTCCATGGAAAGAGACAGGCTTAAAATAACGTCATTGAGGAACAGAATCAGAAATATTTTTTAAAGCGAATTAAGGTGACTGAGGTGATAGGTGGGATGAAATGATGGTGGGCTGGCCATATTTATCGAAGAACCAATAGCCAATGCAGAAGACGGGTTCTGGAATGGAAATCGCGCACAGGATTCCGTAAAGTTGGACATCCGCTGCCATTTGAACTGACGATGTTATAAGGATTGCTGGATGTGGATGGATGAAAAGGACAATAGATAGGAGACAGTGGTGTGATTTAGGAAAGACCTACGTTCAGCAATGGACGATAAACCCGTTTTATCTGATGAGAATAGTGTCGGAAAGGTGGTTTGGCATATTCTTGATTTAAGCGAGGCTTGTTCTGTGTGGCCCGAAGTGTTACTCTGAAGGAAGATCGATTTTCAGGGCTTGTAACCTTTAGGAGTGCTTAGATCATTATTTGAGAGGTAATTTAATGTAAGTTAGAGAATAAAGTGTGCCGTTCGTGAAATCGTCCGGAATGTTTTTGAATATATTCATCTTATAGATAGATACATGTTTAATCTTGCTGAACGTTTATGCGAAAGACTCATTTCACATACTAGCAAAATAATAAGAAACCTCTCAAATTACGACCCGAACACTCTCAGCCGCCACAAGCGCCCAAAAACGATCTACATTCAGATGATTACTCCGACCCGCAATGATCAAGCCATTAATTCGCATTAGCCAATAATCCATTAAATCACCTTTCCAACCACCAATTATTCAATCGAACACACAAGAGGAATAGCTACATGGACGAACTACAAGTCCTAAGTGTTAAGAATGTACGAAGTATGCAATAAGTATGACCTTGTGATGAACGTGTCAAAGTCTAAAGATATGGTATTTGAAAAGGAAGAATGTATGACGGATTGTGACATAAGTACGTACGGTGAGAAATTAGAGCAAGTTACCGAATTTGATTATCTGGGAAGCATGTTTACAAGAGATGGAAGAATGGAGAAAGATATCGGAAGAAGGGTTGGAACTGGAAAGAAAATAAATAGTGCACAAAGTTATTACCGCAAATAGAAATATATCGACTGAAGCAAAGATAGCAGTGCACAATGGAGTTCTAGTCCGGAACAAATGATAAATTTATTTTTACAACTGTCAAAATTCTTTACACAAACGAAAAAACTTGTATAATTTTAACATCAAAACAGTACAAACGTATTACGTGTCACAATTAACTTTTATAAAGTGCGGCAACAATCAAGTTGACCAAAATAATTTACTTATACACGAAATATTTCCAAATTTACGGGAGCACCACATGAACCAAACCAAATTTTCAAAATCAGAACCTCAATCTAACTAACCAACTAACCATCACGCCATTTCCCCGGAGGATGGATCGCCACAATGCTCTGTCCTGGCATATCTCTCGGGCCTCCTCTACATTCATATATCGTACCATGCACGCACGTCGATTATTCGGACTTCGAAAGTGGCCGCCTTTTAGTAATTGATAAATTTGGTCATGCCATGTTTTCCTCGGCTTCTTTTTCCATTCACGCTGCTTGTGTACAACTTTTTGACCATTCTACTTTCATCCATTTGTTCCATATGTCCAAACCATCTCAGGGATCCTTTTTTTAATTTTATCCATGATGCAGTCATCTGCCTTACATTTCTCTCTTATTTCATCGTTCGGTATTCTATCATACAACGTTTTCCCGCACATTATTCTTAGTGATCTCATTTCTACGGCGTTTATCCCGCTTTCATCCTTCTTTTGCCAGCTCTAAGCTTCACTCTATCTATCTATAATATCCCAGTTTTATACCATTTTTTTAAAACATGTTTTTTGCCTCACTTCCATGTTATTAGTCATCAATGCTGTTATTGTTCAACAGTTATCGCACATGTTAAAGAAAACGAAAAAAGTTTTTCGAATAATGTCACAGTCGATAATATACGACCGGGAAACCGATAAATCCGTTTAGATCTCCACGGCTCTGGACCAGGGCTGCAGTCGCCTCTGATTTATTTATTTTTCAAACGCGAGCCGCTAAACGGTCGTAACTCATAATATATAGACACTCGTTAGGGGGATGAAACCGATATGGGGGAAGAAGAGCTGTAAATTCGAAATTATGTCATCAAATAAACAAAGATAAAAATGGACGATAAAATGAAATATCCACACCCTTTGCGAAATATTTTTAAAAATCTTTAGTAAACATTTTTTAAATCCTTAGAATTTTATTTTATTTTTCTTCGTAAGAGTATTTAAATAATAATAAAGCTCTATATTTTTGGAATATACAGAATGTACGAGTAATACAAGTACGCATTTTTTAATGTTTTTTTTTAATCTCTGTTTTAATAATTTTGATTTTTGTACAAAAAAAACTTTGTTATGAATACAAAAATGGAATATAATTACTCGCGACAGCTGTTTCGCTAACCGATGTTAGCAACGTCAGATCGTACAATCATCTAGTTAACGATGGTAACATCGGTTAGCGAAACAGCTGTCGCGATTAATTATATTCACTTTTGATATTCAAAACATTTTTTATTTATTTAAATATTTAATAATGTTGAAATATCAAAGTGTTTCCGCTAAAACAAAGGATTATCTAATATTGATTTTTTTTTTTTCAAAATTTTATTTTTAATGTATCAAACTTTTTTTTAAGTAAATACAAAATTGAAATATGATATTTAGAATATTATTAGACTTGAACATGAAGTTGGATTTCCTAACATAGCATAGGTTCAGCTATTATAACTAGCTATTCCTAAATTATTAACGTAGAAAATTATATAATAATATAATAGTATTTTTTAAGCTTTTTGAAAAAAAATAAACACGTTCGTGTATTTCCAAAGTGCTCACCTCAAGTTTATCAAAAATCAAGTCAAACTATTTTGAATAACATGTATCGTGTTTTTAATGCAAATTCATAACACTTATTCTAAACTGGAACCAAGAGAGGACAATATTATTACCCTCCAGAGATCTGTGTTACGTAATTACACATCGATTCCACAAACACCCAATAATTATTATAATATACAGTTGTGTCATCGCCTCATCATAAGTCCGCGTCCGACACAGCCGCCATCTATACGTCAATTATGTCACTACAGCCTGGCACACGTCCCTCCGGGCTGAGGCCGAGTCGGCGCGCGATGGCCATTGTTTGTGTGCGGATGACAGGTTTGATGCTATGTTGACACACCAATTCATTACTCCCAGATGTAATGTATGCGCGGAGGAATACATTCTCAAATATGTTTTAAAAAAATGTATCATCTACCAAGATCAACGAACTTTATTTCGTGTAAATATTTACATTAACACATACACCTGAATACGTATTTTTTTGTAAATATATAATATGTATTGGTGTACATCACATCGCTTCTGCGGCATTTTTTTTTGATACACATCAAAAATTCATACCGGATGGAGTCCAGTTGAAATGATCACAAATTTACATATAGCAATTTAATGAACAAATGTGAATAAAGCAATATATTCATACGTAACGAACAATTAGGTTTTTTTCGTGTTAAAAATTTGATTTTCCTCGACTTTCTTAATTATATTAGACAGTTCTTATGTAAGATTTTTTTTCATATTTAACCCCCCTACCTTCAGGTAATTTTTCGAGAAACGTGCAAAAAAGCAGTTTTTATACTAATGAAATTTAATTATGTATTAAGTTTATTTTTTTAAATTACGAAACGTCAAATACTCGGCCGCACACTTCGCCTGCCCCTTGTAAAACTATCATATTTATGAAGACTTGTACTCAAATGTTGTTGGCACACGCGCGTATCCCTAACAGTTTGTAAATTTTAGGTACATTACTTTTTATCAAGCGCGTACGTGATACGGGATAGCGCAAAATGGTACAGTCAAAGTGAACGTATCACGTACGTTCAAAATATACGTAGAGTGGTTAAGTCTTCAAAGCAATACAAAAATTATAATGCACTATTGTCTTCTTTTTCTTTCGTCGTTTTATCATGGCTGAAGGTAGTGATTCATGGAGCTACCCGTGACTAAAATAAAACACCTCCAATCCTCTCTGTCCTTCGCAGTCCGCACCGCGGAGTAGAGGTCTCCTCTAGACATCTCCTTATTCTGATCATACATCGAGCAAGAGATCTGCCTTTACTTCTTTTGACTGGAACACTTTCTGTGACAATACTTTTTCCAGGTTACTCAGACTTGGACTTGTATCTTCTGGCTTACAGAGGTTCAGCTCTAATGGCTATTCCTCTTACGTCTGTAGGAACATTGTTGGAATGTGATTTGGTAGTTGATTTATGTGAGGCTAACTTGGACTTGGACTTAGATCTTCTGGCTTACAGAGGTTCAACTCTAATTGCTATTCCTCTTACATCTCTATGAAACATTGTTGGAATGTGATTTGGTAGTTGTTTTATGATGAGGCTAAATGTATGGCCCGGAGTGTCCCTCCGAAAGAGGGTGAGGGGGGATTTAGGGTTAATGATAAAGTCTTACATTATTGTCAAGGAATGGAAGACCAGCTAGGGTTGGGATTGTATTTATAAAAAAAAGTCTGTTCCCAAGGGGAAGATAAGAGAAGCAGTGCCTGGATGGAGTTGTGGTAGTAGATAGCATCCTGGGGGCTATCGGGGAGGAATTTTTTTTCCGCATTGTTGCGAGAGGGGTAAATTGCTGAATGATGGTGGATAACTTGGTGGTAAAAGGTCATTATTGATAAGGAAGATGGTAATAGTTCGTGGTCTGGAAATGAAAGAGATAAAGTTAGAGTAGTGCAAGGAATAATAGAGTTGGAGTCGCAGTATTCTGATGTACCAAAGCAGTGTATATATAATACATATTTCAACAAATTTTTCATGAATGTGGTCAGTTTTGACAGATATAAAAGTCAAATGAATTTTTCGAATGTTGTACTGACAATTTCGTTGAATAAATCGAAAGTGATATTTTTAAGTTCTTATTGGGGTCCAGGTGTTAATCTTGCAACAAAAGAAAAAATATATTATTGGACCTAAAATTAAATTTATTGGATTATTTATGATATTTTCTTTATTTTAAATTGTTTTTTTAATTTCTAAATTTATAATAAAGTTAGTGTTGTTTACAAAGTAGAAAACATTGTTCAATGAATCCGCAACACACAGTTATGGCGAATATATTAAGAAGAACTTCACTTTGTTTTTAACACTACTCCGGTTTCGCTCCAAGCGGCGCTTCATCAAGGTAACCCATCAGTTAACAATTGTTGTTTCTAATAGGCGGGCCACACTGTGATAAACAAGCTGGTTTGAAACCAAAATTTGTATACAGAATGTTATTACTCAAACTTAAACCATGTTCTAGACGTAGTAAAAACGTCGATTTTAGTTAAACCGCGGATGTTTCTGCATACGGTTATCCTTTCAAACTATTCAACAAACATGGTACGTTTATCTCTCTTCCTCGCATTATTTTACCCGGCGTAGAATGAGATAGATAGTCTGGCTCGTTGGTTGGAAACCGATGTTTACACAGTCTGGCCCGCCTTTAAAATAACAACTTTTCACCTTCCAAAATCCGCCCACCTTGTCTAAAACAATCAAACATCACATAGGCCTTCAAACGGTGTGACTCCTGAATGCCACATATGGTATATACGGGAATACACAAAGCTCTAATGGGGTCGTTTCTGATTCGACAAACGAGCTCACACAGCATGCGTATCAAAGTGTTGCTGAGATATACAATACTATACAACCTAAATCTCGAACATTAAATTGAGGCTTTTACCTGGAAAAATTAACATCAAGATTTTTTATAAAATTAAACCTTTGAATTTTGTAATGACTAATGTTTAATAAAATGAAATCACTCTTCTGCAATGATAACGTAAACTTGAAACTCCGCCAGAGAATGATCAAATGCTATGTGTGGTCTGTTTTATTGTACGGGTGTGAAACTTGGACCTTGAAAGTTAACTCAAAGAACAGACTGGAAGCATTTGAAATGTGGCTCCATCGCCGAATGCTCAGAGTTCCCTGGACAGACATGGTTACCAATACCGAAGTCCTGAGGCGAGCTAGAGTTGACAGGTAATTGTTATCAACTATCAAGATTTGAAAGATCTTACATCTGGGTCAAGTACTGCGTGGGGAAAAGTACCACCTTCTCAAACTGATATTGGAGGGGAAAATTGAGGGACGCCGAGGGCCCGGAAGGAGACAAATGTCCTGGCTGCGAAACGTGAGGGAGTGGACCGGCATCCGAAGTGTAGAGGAGCTGTTCCGAGCGGCGCAGGACAGGGACAGGTTCGCCGAGGTGATCGCCAACGTTGGGGGGACTCGACAGGGCACTTGAAGAAGAAGAAGAAGAAGAATGGAACAAAAGGACTATTTTATTTATACTTTTTAATTTATTTTTCTGGACATATTTAGAAGGTTTAATACCTTCATCATCGGGAGGACGATATAAACTCGATACTACAGGTATAACCTTCAAAACATGTGTACGAAAATGAACTCAAAAATCGAACAATAGTATTTTATAACAATTTTAAAAAAGAATTCGTTTTCGATTAAAATTACATTCTTTTGATAAAAGAATCAATACTTTTCAACGTTTATTTGCTAAGAGTTGGCTTTTAAACAAACTGTCAAATCATATAAGAAAACTCGTTACTAATATTATAATTGAAACGCGAGGCTTTATAAACGTAAAAGACAGCTTTAAATCCACTTTTCTTAACCCTAAAAGCTCTTAAAAGCTTCCATCTTTCTCAATTGATGATCGTCTTCACCAATATGACATTTGATTAAAGTTTCATAAATTTTAGGACCTCGAATATCAGAAAATATTTTAATCCATATTTTTTCGGAGTCATTCTTTATAATGTTGAAATTGCAAAAAAAATGAGAAAGAATTTAAAAATATCGTATTTTAAATTTTTATTTATTCAAAACACCAAGGCTATTTTTCTATTAGATTCGATAAGATTCGATGTGATGGACATAAAACGATGACGAAAAAAAAAAACACGGATGTGAAACGTGGACCTTGAAAGTTTACCCAATGAACAGACTGGAAGCTCCATCGCCGAATGCTCAGAGTTCCCTGGACAGACATGGTTACCAATGCCGAAGTCCTGAGGCGAGCTAGAGTTGACAGGAAACTGTTATCAACTATCAAGGTTCGAAAGATTTCACATCTGGGTCATATAATGCGTGGGGAAGTGTACCACCTTCTCAGACTGATATTGAAGGGGAAAATTGAGGGACGCCGAGGGCCCGGTAGGAGACAAATGTCCTGGCTGCGAAACGTGAGGGAGTGAACCGGCATCCGAAGTGTGGAGGAGCTGTTGCGAGCGGTTTAGGACAGAGACAGGTTCGCCGAGGTAATCGCCAACGTTGGAGGGACCCGATAGGGCACTTTAAGAAGAAGGAGAAGAAAATTCGAAGAATAAAACACTATTTTTCAAATTTTCCTTTCATTTTTCTCGACAACATTCGATAGTTTTACTCATAATTATATCGTTAATACGTTTATATCGTTCTCCTCGTGAAAGGTATACAACCTTCGAAACATATCGAGAAAAATAAGAGAGAGCGATTTTTTTTATTTTGAATTGTCATTGTTTTTATTAATAAAAAATGATAATTTGTTTTATGGTGAAATGAGCGGAAGTATTGTATACAATGTTGCAAGGAATTTTTAGTTCTTTTTTAAATAAACAATACCCGTTAATTAGGCCCACGACACGTCACACTCGCATTAAGTGTATCTTTGTACCAGGCGCGCAGAAATGCGAGGGTGTCGTCCGCAGTGTCGTGGAGCCGGGGCCGGCCGCGGAGTTCAGTACGTTCGACCGCCACCGCCACCCACCCACTCCCGATTCTGGGTCCCTGGCAAGACCGTTCGTTCACCTCGGCGAGATCCTTCATCCAGATAACAAAGACAGACACACTTTTTTTTACCAACAAACTGTGAATGGGGCACCCTTTTTTAACAAATTTAAGTACCTGCAGTGGAGAAACGGGAGGAAGAAAATTAGAGATAATGTATTTTTATAAAATTTCACGAAACACGTATGTTTCATTCCAAATTTAAAATAACCCACTCATCCATTTTTTAAACGAATATAATCACAAGAAGACAGAACAAATATATTATTTAACCTTAATTTAATTTTAATAGTTATTTTTCGTTGTTTAAAACCATAAACAAATAACTCATAAAATCCCGAATTTTAATATATTATTTGCGATATATAGTGCGTCTCGCTCATACACTCATACGAACAAGCAAGAGAAAGAGAGATAGCGCGAACCTGTTGAAAGGTCGATGGTATTTTCTTTCACCCAAGCAAAATTAAATGTATGTTTTTTTTTAATTAATTTTAGATGGAAATTATAGATTATAATTTATTGTAAGTTTTAAAATAATTTATTGTACTCGTTATCATAATAAAAGCACGTTTTTTCTATAAAATACTCTAGGATATACGAGTACATGAAGCTTCTTTCTGGTGTAATAATAGGAATATGATACTTCAACATTATTAACTATTAAATTTTAAAACTCTGTTTATACTCGTATATCACAATTCTCATTTTTTTCTTTTTCGCGACATAGATTGACGAAAGAGCTGTCGCGGAAAATAAAAAGATTTAAATTATGATACATAAATCTGTTTAAGCTCTGGCTTTATATTTTAACAGTTAATAATATACATATATGTAAACATCGTATCTGTTACTTCTCAAGATATTCTTTAATTATTTTAAAGTAATATGTTATAATATATCTTAACATTTAAAAAAAATCTTCTCCTGAAATGTTGTACACATTGTATTAAGCCACAACAATTATCTTCAGATCTGTATTTTGCTACATTAGCTCCGTTATATAATCAACATGTTCTCCCTAGATTTGAAAATGCATTACTAAGGCGAAACAAGTCATTAGAAAAAACACATAATTAAATTTTATAGAAAAAACATAAAGACAGACATATTCATATTAATTATTGTATAAACATCTTCATTTACATAAGGGTTAATGTGCCCATAGAGGGTTCATCAACCTCGGAGTAAGATTCAGAGATCTAAATAAATATGTATATTAATTATATTTCTCGAATTGATTCCCCACATGCCGCCTATGGTGAGTGCAATAACTTTTTATGGTTTTCATTCAGACCCAGAATCCTTTGAATTTAATGAAGTGTATTATTATAATCTGAATCCCGGGTTCTTCTCCCCGCGCATCACCTTAATCATAAATAATAATGTGTGTCTCTATACCTGCATTAGACGATTGTTACCTAGTTATTTCTTAACGTTTTTTTATATCAATAAGACTTACAGACGAATGAAAAATGTAAGAAAATAATCATTTCGTTTTTAAATTTTATTATTACTCTAATAATAAAATTTAAAAACGAAATGATTGACGAAATGAAACGTTTTTAAATTTTATTATTTCTCTATAAATCTTCATATCAAGGATTTAATATTAATGAAAATGCCTTTCATCTAAATTTTATGGTAAGTATTATGTATAAGGAAGCTACATGTTTCGCCTTGAAATGCCATGACTGTATCAATGTTCCCATCAGACGTAAGAGGAATAGCAAACATGAGATCGAAGAGCCAGAAGATCCAAGTCCAAGTCCAAGAATGTGATGATTATGAAATTGTGATATGCGACTCTAATATAATAAAACATAAGAAAACTTCTATAAAAAAATACACAACGTTGAATATCTTCTATGTTCGTCATACTTTGTGTGAAGGATGTTTTATTTGTCTTTTTTTTATACATACTTTGTATATACAACACTATTAAAATTACATATGAGACATGTTTCTGACAACCAGTCTTTCTTCAGTGATACATATTATAAAGATACATATTTAAAATATTATAAAATTGTTTACAAATTTGATCAATTTTGACAGATCAACGTTGAATATTTAATTTTTATTATGAAAAGATAAATTCTATTCACAATAGAAAATATGATCTTTAGTTTATTGTTTTTTGAACAATGATGTAAAACTCCATATTAAATAATTAATACGAATGAAAAAACTTATGTTTTTCGAGAAGTTTTATTATATTATTTTATTATATTATGACATGTTTCGCCCTTCTAAGGCATTTGATAATGCTTTAGAAGGGCGAAACATGTCATAATATAATAAACAATACAATAAAACTTCTAGAAAAACATAAGTTTTTTCTTTTCAATTGTATCTCAATAGAGATGAAGACGCAAACTGGAAACTGAATATGGATGATCAAGGTGTTTACAGGACTTATGACCTGTCATTGGTTGGGTTAAGCGCACGCTTTATGTAATTACAACATTCCCCATTCCAATTTGTTTTTATGATCATGCATGATAAATTTTTGGAAGATTCAGACCGACTAGATCGCCCGTAACCAACCTACTTAATCTTTCGTCGTTTGTTAACAATTCACTAGAAAAATTTATTCCCGTCGATGTCATTTACACGGATTTTGAAAAGGCATTCGATAAGGTCGATCACGCCATTTTATTAAAAAAACTTAACAATTATGGATTTGCCTACAATCTTCTGGGATTAATGGCATCCTACCTATCTAATCGAAAACAATATGTAGTGTATAATCATCATAATTCAGATAGTTTCATAGCAAATTCAGGAATCCCCCAGGGTTCAAATTTGGGGCCGCTTTTGTTTCTTCTGTATATCAATGACATTGATAATTACATTGAATCATCTAATTATCTTCTTTTTGCCGACGATCTGAAGCTATTTAGAGCTATAGAAAATTCTAATGATTCATTTCTCCTACAAAATGATATTAATAGGTTGTTAAAGTGGTCGGATGACAACAACTTGCCATTTAGTATACCAAAGTGCTCTGTAATTACATATACTCGATCTGGAAATACTCAATTATTCCCATACCAGATGAACAATACCTATTTACAGCGTGTTGATCATATTAAGGATCTGGGTATCACGTTTGAGTCCAACTTCACATTTAAAATACATCTATCTAACATTATCATGCGAGCCAACAAAATGCTTGGTTTTGTTTTACGGAACGCGAGATCTTTTTCAAACACAACGGCGATCCGTCGACTGTATGAAGCGCTGGTTCGCAGTAACTTGGAGTACTGCTCTATCATTTGGGACCCCAGAGAAAGAACAGTCATCTTGGAGCTGGAAAGGATCCAGAAACGATTTTTAAGGTATTTATACCTAAGGGAGTATAACTGTTATCCTTTTATGTACCCCTCACTGTTTCTCTCAGGAGTGTTGGGTTTCAACACTCTTGAAGCTCGTAGAATGATCTTTCTGGGAAAGCATTTTTTTAAACTGTTATCCGGAGGTGTTTTCAATCCAGGAGTGCTGAGAGAGCTAAATCTGTACGTTCCCCATAGTTATAGCAGAGCAAGGGGGCATATATTATTTTATGCCCCAAATTGCCGCACAGAGGCCCTTCGAAGTTCTCCTGTATTGAAGGCGATTCGTCTCTTAAATGAGGTTGCAAAAGAGATAGACCTCTTTGGATGCAATTATGGCGAATTCGTAAATGCCCTTATGATAAAGGCAGCAAGCAGATAACTGGCTTTTCCTATTCATATGGTTCTATGTATATTTCCTTTGATATTCTTTTATTTCACCCTTTACATCGATTTGGCTTGCGCTGTAATGATGTAAGGAGTTTTTTCAACAAAATAATAATAATAATAATAATAATAATATATTTTCACGTGTCAGTTTCAATTGGCCATCTATGTAGATTTGATTACACATGTCAATCTTTTTAAGATTAACCTATATAATCCACCCACTAACACCATCTATGGAGAATGATTTTTAGCATTTAGCAAACTACTTTATTAACACAATGCGAAGGCTATCGCCTATTAGCGTATTGTTTTAGAAGCCGCCTGGAGTATTATTCCTATCTATATGCCAAAGAATTGACCAGAATGATTACAAATATTTTTTTGTGAATGTATGCTTATACTTGTATACGAATCCTGGATTTTCACCCATGGTGGGTGGTTAATTCAAATTTAATTGTATCTCAATAGAGACGAAGACGCAAACTGGAAACTGAATATGGATGATCAAGGTGTTTACAGGACTTATGACCTGTCATTGGTTGGGTTAAGCGCACGCTTTATGTAATTACAACATTCCCCATTCCACTTTCTACCAACTCCCCGACGCCCCACTTTACCCATTAACATCAATCGAAGGAGGATACTACCACCCTCCCATATAATAAATAAAACATCTTGAAATTTTAAGTTTTCATTAATATTTAAAACTCATCATCATCATCAGCCTGTATCCATCCACTCCTGGACGTAGGCGTCCTCCATCTGCTTCCATGTCTGTCGATCCTGGGAAACACGCATCCATGTCGTGCCGAGGGTCGCTTCATTGAAGTTAGGGACGTCCTGGGTTTCGAGTCACAGTTTTAGGACGCTAGCAAAGTCAGAGCTGCCCAGCGCCATTTTAGGGTTGCCCCTCTTTCGATGATGTCAGGCACTCCTGTTCTGGCTCTAATGGTGGTGATTCTCACCTTGTCCACTATACTGATTCCCTACATTGCTATTTCCATAGCTCTTTGGACATTCTTAATTTATTGGCGCTTCACCGAGGCAATGTTATTGTTTCAAACCCATAAGTTAGCACCGGCAAAAGAGCCAAGTTAACAGTGTACAATACTTAGGTCGTGACATGGAACAAATTACAATTTCTATAGCATGTTAAGCAGTTTTATGTTATGGTACTTAGTAATATTAATTACATTCTCTGTACATGTGCGGAGAAACGGCCGATAGGCTGGATGTGGGTATGAATTGTTAGTTATGAATATTGTGATTTGTATTCCAGCACGACCCTCCCGCACACAGGACCTGCAGCATAACGAATAGAGAGAGGAAGGACTATTGTACGTGATGTTTGTGCTTCCGGCATATTCTCTACCAGTATCTGTCTAAGTCAGGTATATAAAATAATGAAAATATGTTTAATTTAAGAATCTTCTTTCCTTGTTGAAATAATGTCCTCGCTGTAATAGGCCCTCTTGCATCAGTAATGATAATATACATTTGATAATGCCTTAATAGTCATAACATACGGAGCCGAGACGTGGACATTGACAAAAGGTCTAGTCTACAGATTCAAGGTTGCCCAGCGCGCCATGGAAAAAGCCATGCTTGGAATAACCTTGAGGGATAGATTTAGAAACGAATTTATTCGACAACAAACCAAGGTGACTGAGGTGGCTCTACGGATAGGCGGGCTGAAGTGGCGGTGGGCTGGCCATATCTGTCGGAGAACCGACAGCCGATGGGGAAGACGGGTTCTGGAGTGGAGACCGCGTACAGGATTCCGTAGAGTTGGACGTCCCCCTGCCCGCTGGACCGACGATCTGAAGAGGATTGCTGGACATGGATGGATGGGAGCGGCAATGGATAGGGGGCGGTGGAGGGCTTTGGGAGAGGCCTACATTCAGCAGTGGATGACAGACGGCTGATGATGAATGCCTTAATAATAATAATAATAATAACAATTAGGCTAAATTGCATAGCGTCGTTTTCGTGAATAGCTCATCTCAAGGGCGCTTATATAGCCTATAAAGAGATAGGTAGCCAGCTAGTACGTAAATTTTAAAATAAATTCATTCTTCACACAAGACTAAAAAGGATTCATTTAAACTTCCAATGAAATCACTATCAAAGTTATTATCAAATGTACATTTGATAATGCCTTGTTTTCAAATTAACGATTGATGATTAAACATATTGTATTTTAAACTGTTTGATGAAAAAACTTAGTAATTTCAATTAATAACTTTAAAAACTATGCAATTTTTTGTTCATAGCCATGAAATTCTCTTATAAAAACTAGGAAAAACGCTGAATTTGTATATTAGGGAAGTATGTTTACAAAGGACGTGCTAGTGAAGGAGAATATTAAAATAATGGCTGGGGCAGGCAATATATAATAGTATATGGTGATATAAATGTATAGGCACGTATAGTAACTCTGTATGTGATGAACTTCCAAATGCAAAAATAAGAAGTAAAGGAGTGCAAATGAGTGTTTTGAACAAAATAATGAAACTACAAACTAACTAACCATTACGCCGTTTACCCGGAGAGGTAGGCAGAGAGAATGGACCGCCATACCGTTCTGTCCTGACTCTCTAGATTCCTCTACATTCATACATCGTAACATGCACGCTCGTCGATGTTTCCGACTTCGAATGTGTCCGTCTTGTAGTATTTGATTAACTTGGTCATGCCATGCGTTTCGTGGTCTTCCATGGCTTCTCTTTCCACTCACACTGCTTGTATACAGCATTTTAACCATTATTCTCTCGTCCATTCGCTCCATGTCTCTAAACCATCTCAGGGATCCTTTTTAATTTTACTTGTGATACAATTATCTGCCTTACATTTCTTTCCTATTTCGTCGTTCGGTATTCTATCATATATCGTTTTCCCGCACATTCTCATTTCTACGGCATTTATCCTACTTTCATCATTTTTTGATAACTCCAAGCTTCACTTCTATACAAAAGGGTTGGCGCTAGAACTCTATTATGTACTGCCATCTTTGCTTTAGTTAAAATTAAAATAATGAAAAGGTTCATTAAGACGATTTCGACACATGGAGCATATCTTCAGTGATCTCATTTCTACGGCTTTTATCCTACTTTCATCCTTGTTTGCCAACTCCAAGCTTCACTTCCATACAAAAAGGGTGGCACTTCAACTTCATTATGTACTGCCATCTTTGCTTTAGTTGAAATATAAATAATGAAAAGGTTCATTAAGACGATTTCGACACATGGACCATATCTTCAGTGATCTCATTTCTACGGCTTTTATCCTATATTCATCATTTTTTGACAACTTCAAGCTTCCCTTCCATACATAAGGGTTGGCACTAGAACTCCATTATATACGGCCATCTTTGCTTTAGTTCAAATATACTCGTATATAATGAAAAGGTTGATTAAGAAGATTTCGACAAATGAAGCATGATTGGGTTTTATAACAGTATCGGGTGACAAAACTAATTATTGAATTTTGAACAAAATGGATTTGTCTCGATGCTTACGACGTATATACAAAAAAAAATAGCTTATGTGATCACTAAAAAAATCTTATTTGTGACACACAGATAATTCTGGCACCGGTTACTTACGCATGGCCATAATAGTATTAAACTCACAATTCCCCGAGTAATTAAGATAGGAACTAGACATACGTAGCCCGCTAGTATGTAAATTTTAAAATAAATTCGTACTTTACAAGACTTAAAAGGATTCATTTGAATTACCAATGAAATCACTATCAAATTAATACGAAGGCATTTGAAAATTATAACCACATTAATTTTTATTTACACATTACTTCTCATTATAAATTGTGGATGTAACGAGATTGTTATGTAAGGAACAGCCCACGCAAGAGTGTAAATGCAAATGACATTATAAATACTGGAATATGGATTACCTGTATTTATCTAAATCAACTCATTAGCATTATGTAATTTAACAGATATTCGATTAGAGTGGGTCTAACTGACCCCTTGTTATCCAGATTTCACCATTTCGAATTTATGACAAATTTTAAATCAAAAACATGTGTCATTTTCGTTTTGCCGATGACATTAAGGGGTAACACTACCCTGAAATTTAAAAAAAATCACAGGAGATCAAAAGGAATCAGAGAACAATAGAAGACCTCATGTACGGTTCAGGAATCATAGACTAAATGTAATTTTTTTTAAATATCTTATTTATATCTACCGATCTACTAACCCGATTTGGTTGAAATTTACAAAAGTTATTTTCCATAATATTATCTACATATATTATCTATATACATTATGCGTCGTAGGCTTTTTTTGATTGGGTGTCATGTTCAAAAGTTATAAAAAAAAATTAACTAAAAATTTGAATGAAATTTTTTTTTTCAAGTTTCATATCCCTACGTCACTCAATAGCTTAATATTCTTCATAATAAACTATTTGTTTTTTTCTGATTTCGGATAATGCATTATAAAGAAATCATGTACACAGTCAGCAAAGATTTTCAAAACAGGGCTCTACATATCGGCTTGTATCTCCGGCATTTTTTTTTAATATTTAATATTGTAAATTGTTCATTAAAAATACTATGTTCATGAATAAAATAAAGATTATTTTATTACATATGGCTGTATTAAAAAAGGTTAATTTTTATACCTATTTTTCCGAGCGCCAAGACGGTATAACCCCTAAAAGAGTCTGTCCTACCTAGGGAGAATATTTGCAATAGTATGAGTGACAGTGCGATTACGAAAGAAAGACACTATTTTTATTAAATACTGAAAAAAAAAGTTTTTTTTTAATGTATAATATGTTTTGTAAAACTCCATTTTAAATTATAATGAAAACATAATTGCTTTATCGGTTTGACAGTGTTTTTTTTTATTTACTTATAAAATATATAATTACTTGTTTCAATTTTTTTTCGCCTTGCCACGACATTCTCAAACTCTGAACAAAACAAGTGTCTCACACTGCTTGTATACAACATTTTAACTATTCTTCTCTGGTCCATTCATTCTATATGTACAATGCATCTCAGGAATCCTTTTATAATTTTACTAATGATACAATCATCTGCCTTACATTTCATTCTTATTCAATTATCATATATCATAATGATATATGGTAATCTGATAATTTAACTGAAATCTCTTCATGGAAGTAAATTTTTAAATAATATTAAATAAAACGATGTTTTTTAATAATTACTTTCAATTTTGTCATTTTTCGACAGCGACCGGTTTCGCCAAGCTGATATCTGTCGACCAATCTGTCGGTTCCAGCCAGCCTAGCGAAACTGGTCACTGTCGAAATAAAGACAAAAGTGGAAGTAGTTATTAAAAAAAACACCGTTTAATTGAATTATTATAGAACTCATATAACATTGTTAGTGTATAGAACGTTATTATTCTATTTCTACGAGTTCCTCCAAGAACAAGTAAATACGTCATACAATTTTTATACTCTTATGTGGATTCTAGATTTTTTTTCGCGTTGGTAATGATACATTTTTTATTAAGAATTGCGTTCGATATGAAGTAAGTGGGTTAATAAATACAATAAGATAATTCAGAATATTTTGAAATCTATAATCAACATGGAAAAATATGCAACGTAGGCGTGTGGTAGCTCGAATGGACTACAAATATATTAATAAACTCATAAATATTTTATGTATAAAACAAAACATGTTTTACTACTTATGTAAGTAAAGTTCTCATATAGATTATATTTAATATCAAAGGCGCTTATACGAACCGGCTAAGGTCGATGATACGATGGGTGCTCCTGAAAACTTTTTTATTGTTTTTCAAAATATTTTCCGCAAAATTGACGCACTTTTGTACACGCTAGACCCAATTTTTCTAGCATATTTTTCATTCCGATTGAAATATAGGTACTCTGATGTAGAAAATCATTGTCGACACAGTTAATTCTTTACGTATATTTAATAAATATTCTTCACGTATACTATGTGGATATGAAAATATGGGCCGACGTTATCCAATTGAGTTGCCTTTGACACAATGAAAAAAATGGCAAAAGTACGTGTCCTGTCAAAATGTTAAACTTTACGAAAGAAACCGATCGGACCTAGTAACGGTAGTGTTGTTGGCAGTTCTCGATTCGTAACTAACAATCCTCATATACAGACAAGACATCATAAATCACTAGAAAGTAAATCGGAACAATTTCCCATGTTAAATCCAGGTAAATAGAAGAAAACTTTTATAAGTTCATTGTTACATATTCATTTCATTTCCTGTCTCCCAGACTGAAGTTCAACTTGAAGACCTTCGTAGCAGATTGGTAAGAGCTCTGACTTCCATGCCGAAGGTCCTGGGTTCGATTCCCGGCGATGGCAGTGTGATTGTCACACTGTCTTTTGTCTGGTGTAGAATTCACGTGACAATAAAATGGAGATAGATTGGCTACCTATCACATGTCACGAGAATCAATATAATAGCTAAAAAAAATTACACAGTAATTGGGTCCAAACGACCCGTTGTGTACAAAAAAAACATCCTATCCAAAATATAAGTAAATATAATATTAAAATAAATAAATTAACATTGTATAACCAAAATAAAGCATCTAGAAAGCCGATATTTTATTGTAGGTCGTATGACCTGTCTGTGACGGTGAGTTGTCCTGGGATGATGATGCTCAGCCACCTCTCCATTTTTTTGGCGGCCTTCCTGGTAGTCTCTTGCTGCTTGGGTTTTCATCTTTAACTTCTTCTTCTCTTCTTCTTCTTCTGATTGTAGATCTTGCGATCTGTTTATGCAGTATATCAACTTTCTTCCTGTGATGAAGACGACCAACCTTCTCTCCATCTCTTTGGTGGTCGTCCTGGTGGTCGACGGCCCTCTGGAGTCTCATACATCACGATCTTAGGAATTCTTGCTGGATCCATTCTCTCGATGTGGTCCTTCCAGAATTGTCTTCTCAACCTACTCCATCTTTAACAATTGTTGCTATTCTTGTAATCTCCATGCGGTCCACGTGGTCTCTCCAATAGCGCTTTCTGCTTCTTCCCCATCTTACTACGTCCTCTACACCACAGACAGACCTTATAGTTTCATCAGATCTCTGAGGGTTTTGCCTGCGATGGAGCGTAGGGTTCGTATTTTTGCTACTACTAGTATAAGAAGGTTCTTAGTTCTATTGGTATCGTCTCTGACCTCTATTCCATACGTCATGATGGGGCGGACGCATGTCTTGTACCATACATCTTGACTTTACTTTCGATTAGCCTGTATTTGTTGTATGTCTGCTCGTATGAATTAATTATGACGCAGGTATCATAAGTATGAATTGATTTACAAAACGTGAATGGAGGTGTCATCATTATTTCTGGTGACCAATGATAAGTGATTAGACTGCTTGTGAGCAGAATGACGATTGTGCATCACCAACTTGACCGACATGACTCAAGTGGCGCTAGTCGCGGGTTCCGTATGCTAATACAAAATGGAGTAATCTTTATGCGTAGTGATCACCTCAAGTGCGTAATATCTCTCGCCTCAGGGCTCGGGGGAATCACGAGTTTCGATTGGTCACTGGAAATCGTTAATAATTCATTCATCCGATCGGAAATGTGTTCTGAAGAATTCATCTACATATTCGTCACTCATAGATTCATGTAAATAGATCGTATTGAGAATGATGACATAAATTTTTGATTTCAAAACACGCAAAAGTGATTGATAAATGTTTGAAGGTGCGTTTGTTAACAGTTTTGTATTAATAGTTTATATGATTGCTAATGTTTGTTTTATAGACGTTTTATATATATATTTTTTTTAACTTTCGCAATTTGAGGTTTGACAGTATTTTTCCATTGTGGTGAAAGGTTTTGCCGACGTTGTGACGTTTCCAGGAGCGCCGCGTGTAATAATAATATTTACAAGATTCCAAGAGGCACCTTCCTTGTTTATGAATACCAGCTTGTTATGGTAAAACTGATTAATGAAATGAAATAATAACGATCTGACTAATCATCACGCCGAAAGAATGGCCCGCCACACTATATTTTTCTGACACACTTCTTTGATTCCTCAACATTAATACATTGTGTCATGCACGCACATCTATTTCTCCAACTCATCATGTATCCAACCATTGATTTTATCGTGACACGGTTTTCTCAGTCTTCCTATATTTCTTGTTCCGTTTAATATAATCAGTATATTTATTCACTCAAAAGATATTACAAACATAATTACAGTTTAAGGCATATATTTGAGAAAGGTTAAAGAATCAGGAACGCATGAGAGATGGTTCAACTTTAAGAAGACAAGATACTCTCTAAAGTTAAGAGTAATTTTCTTCTGATCGTCGAAAGACGTCGATCTCCGAAGTAGTCTTGTTCAGCAGACTGATTGCTCTTCCCACCGGCGTTATTAGAGGCAGGTTGGTTATTGCGGCCGGAAGAAAGAACAATATATGCTGGCGCTGTTTACGTCGTTTACATACTTACTTGACAGCGATTATCTTTACCAGAGTACTCAAACTCTAGCGCGGGATGGTGATCATCTTCAGTAGCTAATGGAGACACTGATCTTTAAACTTGCAATTTGATGTTGCTCAAAATTAAGTCCAAGGTTCTGGAATCTGAGTTCAAAACGACATTGTGTTGTACAAGCCCAAATACTGCGCATAGGTACTCTAAGTCACGCTGGACATTGTCGATCTCATGGGCAGAGTATAGGTTAAAGTCTCCCATCACAATGACATTTTTACCTCCTATCAGATTGAAGTTCGTATGCATCGCATCAAATCTTTTTGTCCCCGATAGATTTCTCCGACAGAGACAGCACAGATTGTTTTACCTACCGGCTGCCAGAACCAATCTGCCTCTGGTAACACCGGTGGGTAGAGCAATTAGTCTGCTGAATGCGGTCTCCTCGGAGATCGACGTCTTTTATATTAGTGAAGAAACGTTCAGGAGACAAATACTCTTGACTTTAGAAAGTATCTTGTCTTCCTAATGTCGAACCATCTCTAATGCGTTCCTGGTACTTTGTTGTATTTTTATAATATTTTACCTGTACTTAATAGATGCTTTAAACTTAAACATTTTCCTGTTTGTAATGTCTTTTGAGTTAATAAACTGATTTGATTTGACAGTAATTTTAGTTTATTTTTTACAATGTAAGTGTTAGGATGACGGAATGTTTAATTTACGTGCAACTGGACAAAAGTGAGGAGCGCTGCCGTGATCGGTGATCACCGCACCCAGCATTATACAAATGTACACGTTGAGCCTAATAATTTATCATTCTTGGATGATGGCATCACCCGCACGCTCCGTCCAACAATTGAGTCATCTGATTGGTAACTTGACTCCGCGATATCTCCGATTGATCGTGAATACACACTGATTTCGTAACAGTATAATTTAGTCATAATATTATATATTATTTCAACCCTAAGGATTGGTTTGCAGCAAAATCTATCAACATCTTTGTTGTTTATTGTTTCTTGAACAAAGATGTAAAACTTTATATTAAAAAAATTAATACGAATGAATACATCAGTTTTCTAGATATTTAATTCAATTTTATGGGAATGACATGTTTCGCCCTTCTTAGGCATTATCAAATAATGTAACATTACATAATGTAGTAAAAAAAATGCTATCTCTGGTCTGGTAGAATTCACGTAACAATATAAATGACGATAGACTAGGTATTCATCGAATGTCATGAGAATCAATAGCTAAAAAATGTGTACAGTAATTGGGCTAAAATTACATGTTGTTTACAAAATTCTGGAAAGTAACGGGAAATTTCCACATTAAAAAGATCAATTAGCATCCCAAGAACCAACAAAAATGTTAATACGCCCGAAAACGTCTGTTTTCTAGAAGTTTTATTTTATTAATTGCAAATTATGTTTCGCCTGTCCAAGGCATCGAAACATGTCATTCACATAAAATATAATAAAGCTTCTAGAAAACAGACGTTTTCATTCATATTAATTAAGATAATTCATAAAAAATTGGGACGCATTTTCCGCAACTTGAAATACGACCTGCTGCACCTCATCATAAGAGATAAGATAGGCGCAATGTGGAAAGACCCCAAATGTCCTAGCTGTAATATGGCCGAGCCATAAAGGGTTCCCTCCGCTTACCCGAAGCAGTTATAGGTGCAGATGCGCCCTTCATCAGCTTCACTCGTGCACTCCCTAGGCCCGTCCCCTGTACATGCGGGACTTACGTTAAAAAAAAATAATGATACATGTATATTTGCAACCAAGGGGGACCCAGACCACATTTAAGCTACGCTACTCTCCCTCGATGTCCCGCCGTACACACATAGCAATACAACAGAAAATATTGTCTTGGCTCTAGAATATCAAGGAATGGACCAGGTTCGGGGAGTGGGGGATTTGTTCCGTTTGGCACAGGACTGAGAGGCCTACGCCAGAGTGATAGCCGACGTCGGGGGGACATGACATGGCACTCGAAGAAGAATAAGAATACATAAAAAACGTAAATCACTATCCATGAATTGTTTACTAAAATGTGAAATGTTTTTGTTGCATTTATTATAATTCATTTATAACAGGTTCACATTAGAATATTGAGGCGATCAATGTTATCTTCAAGAATGTGATTGAATTTTGTCTCGATGGCGTGGGTAACAAAGAATGGAGATTGATTATGCTAATGCTCAGCTCCCTCGGAAAAGATCTTTCTTATTCACTCACTGGATGTTATTAAATCTACTTTACATATGTAGTGGATTATATAACCGCGCTTGTGTGTATGGGTTGCATGTGTGTGTATATGTAATAAAGGTAAAAGATTATTAATAAAATCAAAAACCGTACAAAAATAATGTTGATTATTAATTTTTTTTTTTCAAATTAAAACACTTTTTTAATTTAAATTCGTTACCAAAAATCATAAAAAAATATATAAACTCATTTTCTCTTGTTATTTTCTGTCCCTAGTTTTATATGTAATCGTATTTTGTTTAAGTTATATCGTTCTCCTAACGATGAAATTTTAATTTTAGATAAACTTGATGTGGAATTCTATACTGAATAATTTTTTTATGGAACAAACACTTAGGAAATTGAAAAAAACTTTGTTTAATCCACAAAACATTTAAAAAATATTTAAAAATACGACATATTTCGGAGGATACCTCCATCATCGGGTGTAAAAATATAATAAAAACTAAACAATGAAAGACTAATATAAAAACGCATTTAAAATTCGATACAATAATTCAGATTTAAACATTAACCTGGTCTATTTGTTATAAGTACTAATAATTATTTTTATTTTATCTGCCAAGCTCCCATGTCCAATTAAATGCAAATTAATCATTTATTAATTTCTATATAAATTATGTCATTTCAAATGTATGTTTTTTCTAAATAACAATTTTTTAGAGTATCCTCTACATTTATATATCGTGATTTTTTTTAAATATTAAACATAATCGCTTTTCAGTTATTATTCGCATTTATCTGTATTTTATTGTTTCCCTATTTATTTTTTCGATTTTCAATTACGTATAAATCACTTTTCTGTTCATTAATGTTCTTTCTGCTGCACTTATCCTACTTTGATCCTTATTTTGCCAAATCAAAATACATATGAATTGGCAATATAATTCCACTATGTACTGTCACATTTTCGTCAACAGAATTTTTTTTAATACAGCAGGTCGTTTGAAACCAATTACTATACACCATTTGCTTAGAGCTACTATATTGATTCTCATGACATGTGAAAGGTAGCTCATCTATCGTCATTTTTTCGTCAAGTTAATTCTAGACCATACCAAAGACAGTGTGACAATTACACTGCTATCGCCGGGAATCAAACCCGGGACCTTCGGTATGACAGACAGAGCTCTTACCACTCTGCCACGAAGGTCGTCATATATTCCTTTGGGGAGTAATGACTTAGTACTATTTAGTTTTCTTTATGCCTCATTTCTTCATATCTACTATATTTTTCCGTCTCTTGTAAACATTTTGGACTTTGACTTTGATCTTCTGGCTTACAAAGGTTCAGCTCTAATGGCTATTCCTCTTACGTCTGTAGGAAACATTATTCCCAGATATATATATGAATTCGGTGACTTTTGATGTATGAATTCGGTTATCATAAAACGTCAAACATTCTTTGTTTTCAAATACCATAACATTAAACTCAGTTATATTTATCACAATGCCACTTTTAATGCATACTTCAGATACGTATACTTGATACTAATACTACAAAAAGTCGATTTCGATTTGATTTTATTTTATATTATTTATCTTTAACATAATGGAAATAAATTTAGGTCATATGTATTAGATACAATACCTACATGTATATACAAAACAATATTAAATATGTTCAAATGCTTATACAGTGTTATTGATTATTGAACCTATTCCTTCTAGGAGGTTGTAGGGATTATGTCACGTTGAATTATGTCATGTAAGTCACTATGCAAAAGTAAACTATTTTTGAAATAAATTGTATTTAAGTTTATGATTACATTTTGAAAATTTGGTTTGGTTCATGTGGTGCTCCCGTAAATTTTGAGATATTTCGTGTAAACTTGTTTTTTTTTGGTCAATTTGATTGTTGCCGCACTTTATAATAGTTAATTGTGACACTTATACGTTTGTGCTCTTTTAATGTTAAACTAATATAAGTTTTTCGTATGATATCAGCGTCTTCGAATAAAATATATTTTCAAATTACATTTAATCTGCGATTCCTTAACCATACAAGAGAACTTCTATTGTTGCTGTGATGTCCTCTGATTCCTTTTGATCACCTCTGATTTTTCTGAAAATTTCAAGGTGGTGTAACCCCTTAAAGCTCCAATTAAAAACTACCTTTGCAACGTTTGAATTAGATAAACTGAGAATGTCTATAAATTTTCTAAATTCAAAATCGTAAATCTACGTTTTTAAAACCCTGCAGGATGATATGTAGGAGAAAAGGAGGAGTATTTATATTTAGTCAATTTTTTAGAGGCTTTTCGTGAGTAACTCACCCCAAGGATAGTCTCCGTCCAATGCGACCTCTCCACCTATCCCTCGGATTCGCCGAAAGCATTCAGAACTTCTCCCAGCTTCTGGCAGACGGTAGCAGCTGTCGAAGCCGGTTGACACTAAAGAAAGAAATGAAAAAAAAATTCAATTATCTTCTATCAAGAAATTTCAATAAACAACAATAGTGTTTTGTGGAATTCCATAATGACGAATTTTTTATGAATTATAACACTGTTTTTTATACTTATGAGTCTATTTTTCTCGAAATGTTATGAAGGTTTCACACCTTTATCATCGGGAGAGCGACATAAAGTTAAAATAATTCTCCCGATGATGAAGATGTAAAGCTAAAATAATTCTCCCGATGATGAAGATGTAAATGTTCTTTGGCATATAGAATGGAATAATACTCCTAGCGGCTTCTAACAATATGTTGGTCAACAGCCTTCACATTGTGTTAATAAGGTAGTTTGCTAAATGCCGAAAATCATTCTCCATAGATGGCGTTAGTGGGTCGGTTGTATAGGTTAATTCTTGAAAAAATTCACTAGTGCAACCAAATCTACATAGATAGCTGACTGAAACTGCCACGTGAAGATAAATATGGATTTTGAAGTATATATACATCTTCCAAAAATTTGTCATACATGATCACAAATAACAAAGGTGGAATGGGGAATGTTGTAATTACATAAAGCGTGCGCTTAACCCAACCAATGACAGGTCATAAGTCCTGTAAACACCTTGATCATCCATGTTCAGTTTCCAGTTTGCGTCTTCGTCTCTATTGAGATACAATTAAAAGATGTAAAGCCTTCGAAACATGCCAAGAAAAATAAACTCAAAAGTGGAAATACAGTTCATTTTGTTATTTGAGATTTCATAGTGGAAGTTCATTCTGGTCACCAGAAAATGGCAGCGAGTTGCCGAAATCGATCGAAGACACAAACATTAGTGGATTTTTAATAAATATACATTAAAAAAATGTTTTCATTATTTATGAAAAAAAACAGTGTTGCTGTTTACATGGTGTAAATGTGAAAAAAAAAATAGAAAGAGAAGGAAGGAAATGTAACCCTTAAATACATCCCCAGGAGAATTTCACCATCTCATTTGGCGGAATTACGCATACGGGAGACATTTGTTCGGTTGGCAAGGCTGTATATTTACTATGCAAACGTCAATTGCTCAACTTTTATTTGAAAAAAGGATTATTCCAGATTTCACCACTGTGAATACCTTATTTAAGACTATTCACACGTGTAACATATTTGTTTTGTAAATACATATAAATGACAAGTTAGCAAATACACAGAATATTTTAAAACGTAAAAGATAAACTAACTAACTAACTGGGGTGGACTGCCACACTATTTCTTTCCTGACATATTTCTCTCGCTTCCTCAACATTCATATATCGTGTCATTCACGCGTGTGGATTTCTCTGACTCCTCGCGTGGCTGACATTCAATATTTAATTTATTTGATGTCTTCCTCTATTTTATGTTTTATTTACATCGTTAACATATTATACTTTTTTACTATTCTTTCCATGTGTCCAAACCATCTTAATGATTCTTTCATTATTTTGTTATTTACTTCTTATATTTTCATTGGACACTATCATAAACAGATTTTTCACACATTCGTCTAAGAGATCTCATTTCTACTACATTTATTCTATTATACTTTAATCCTTATTTTGCCAGTTCAAAGCTTCGCTTCCGTACATGAAATTCGGTACAAGAACACCATTTTGCGCTGCCATTTTAGCTTTTTGGATAGGCTTTTGTTTGCGATTACAATTTTAAATACACCCATTACATTGTTGCCTGCCGCATCCCTTCTTTCAATATCCCTCTCCACTCGCCCATCTTTGTAAACAACATATTTTTGTTAACTTATAAAAGATGTATTTTTTTAAAACAAAAAAAACGTGATATAACTACAAAAAATGTTTTATATCACCTTTGACACATGTCCAATATAATAATAATAATAATAATCAGGCTTATTTGTATAGCGCCGTTTTCATGAATAGCTCACCTCAAGGGCGCTCAATATATTTCCCAGTACATAAAAATATTGTTATTGTCAATTGTGCCTCTAAAAAATTAAGAAATTATAAAATATCAAATAGTAAAATAGCAACTAACTGTTGAAAAAGTTGAAGGAATTCATCAGCATGGCTATTGTTTTATGAAAATTTAAAAAAAAAAGACCAGAGAAAACAATTCAAAGGAAGTCAAAATGTTCTAGACCGAAACTTCAGAAAATATTCATGCAAATATTTACGAACAAATTAGTTGGTACAGGTCAGCTGTAATAAATTTAAATTCCATTGTATTGAAAACAGAATCCTCTTAAATAACTTTGCTAAAACTGGGGTTTAATGGTTGGTAGGTCGTGATGGGGTATATCTTGCTGGAAGTTATAATTCCATAAAATATAACGAAAAACCATGTTGCATATACCACCAGCAACACTACCAACAAGTCCTACTCACTAGCGTCCACGAGTGGTCTCTGGTCTCTCAATGTGACCACTGTTATTACCATCAGTATCATACCGTCAGTATCAGTTTTTTGTACCTCAAAGATAACGGTTATTACCCCTGGCTGTACCCAACTGATTTCTTGCTGGGTATGCTGGACTACCAATCATTGGAAATTAGACGAACTATTCATTTGGGTGCTCATTTTTTTCAACTGATTCGTGGTCTAATACATAACTCGGATATTTTGAATGACTTGACTTTGTTTGTCCCTGACAATTATCTGCGACAAAGGCAACATAGATTATTTCACCTGCCACTGTGTAGAACCAATTTACCTAAGGTTATGCCCGTGGGCAGGGCAATAATTATTCTAAACCGCATCTCTTCGGATGTGGACATCTTCCACGATAGTGAGGCTACCCTCAGAAAACATCTATCTCTTAAATAATGTGTTTTTCTTCTTATTGTTTCTAATTACTTATTCGGTCTTTATTTTTTTAATTATCTCGTGTTTTTGTCTATTTTTAAATTTCATAATTGTATTTACTGTTTAAAATAGTTTTTTTGTTGTATCCTACCTGTATAGTCATAAGCGCTTTGGTTGTATGCTGTAATGTTTATGATTTAAAATAAATAAATTGAAATTTAAATTTAAATAGCAGATAGTGAGAGGGCGAATGGCGAGTGTCCGGCGCCATAAAACCAGACCCCGGGAAGGGAAGGCGACCTAGCTGGGGGGACCCATCGGAGAAGGCAAACAACTCTGAATATCATTCCCAGGATATCACTATGACGAGAGCCTTCGCCTACGTCAGGGGGACCTGATACGGCACGCGAAGAAGAAAAATATGTAAAATTTGTCAGACGTGGTGGTCATAATGCGGAATGAGGAATGTTGTTAAACATAAAGCGATCGCTCAACCCAACCAATGACAGGTCATAAGTCCTGTAAACGCCTCGGCCACCACCTTCTGTTCCCAGAAAACAATTTACATCTTCGTCTCTATTGAGATACAATTAATCCTTATAAAAATAAATTCAGTAAATTTGGCAAAATTATTTAGGGATTATTTTTGTCTAGAATCATGTTTACCAGTATGTACAATATAATAAGGAGTCAGTTTGTCACAGTGTCACCAGTCTGTCGATGACATTGAGCTTGGCAAAACCGGTCGCTGTCGAAATAAAGACAAAGGTAGTAAAAAAACATCGTTTTATTTAATTATTTTTTAAATTGCAATATATCAGTTCGCTATAAAAATCCATCATAATATTTCTCCGGTTGAGTCACCGAGCTGACTGTATCTCGCATTTATAATGCACGGGCAGCGGACAGTGAGCTCTGATAGTTATGTACATTGGCTAGACTTCTCAATAGAGTAAAGACATTTCCTGGAATCGGGCGTATTATTTGTCAGAAGAATATTAATCACTTCCACGCCGCTTGACGTTAACTCCGCTAGGCCGCGTGGGCGAACGGTTATCGGCATAAGCCGCTTAAATCGTATGGGGAGTTTAAATTTAATCCGTTGAAAAATTATAATCAAAAACCTCCGTTAAAAAAAATGTAAGCCCTTTTTAGAATCAATCCAGGGGATTGGTTTGAATTGGTGTTCAATTCTAGGGATAGGTTTACAGCAAAGTCTAATAACAAATTTTAAAAAACTTTTTTTTTGTTTTTATACGAATTTCCGGCGGGAACGGTTGGTTTGTTAAAACAAATAAAGTGTAAAAACAAAAAGTGTTTTAATTTTTTTTTTAATAATGCTACACAACAAATAAAGTGCTTCATACGAAAGCATCTATAAATATCTCTGCTGGTTCTTGGGATGCCACTTGGGCTTTCTTAATGTGATAGTTTCCTGTTGATTATACTCTTCTTCTTCTTCTTCTTCTTCTCTTTATTTCTCGGAGCCTGTTCCTTTGATACAGATGTCCAACTGTCTTGCCATCTTTTAGGTGATCTTCCTGCCAGTCGATTTCCTGTTGGTACTTTATTTGCGGCTATATTGGTCACTCTTTCAGAACATTCTATTTCCACATGATCTCTCCAGTAGCGTCTTCTCAGTCTTCCCCATCACACGACATTTTCTACATTGCAGATCTTTGATTATACAACGTTGATTATACAACATTGCTTATTAAATCAAATTACTGTAAACAACTTTATAGCTTATAGAGGAGACCCAATCGCTACAACTGGGATATAGGAAGGGAGAGCAAATTATCAATGTGGTATGTTATGCAGACGATGCTATAATCATAGCTGAAAACAATAATGACTTACAAAAAATGATATTACGCCTGTAAGAAATACAACATGAGGATCTCTATCGAAAAAACAAAATGTACATCATTTTTCAAAACACCCAAACATGTAACCAGGTTATAGAAATCAACCCATAGAACAGGTCAGGACCTTCAAGCATCTAGGCATAGACCTGGTGGGGGGAGCTGATCTGCGGGAAGAAATACAAGCCCAAGTAAACAAGGCAGCTGCAATCTCTGGCGCTCTAAAATCCACAATATGGAAAAACAAAGACATGGCCATTAAGAGTAAGATGAGAATCTATAAAGCAAGCGTAATACCAATAATAACATATGGCATCGAAGCAAGGGCAGACATAGTAAGGACCAAACAAGATTTGAGGACTTCCAAAATGAAGACACTGAGGACGGTAGCAGCCAAGACACTGAGAGATCGCGTGAGAAACACCAGAATTTGAGAGATATGTGAGGTTAAGGATATTATAAGATGGAGCAAACAGAGAAGAAAGGACTGGTACAGTCATGTTCAAAGAATGGACACCACCAGACATCCCTATAATGCACTACATAATCAGCCTCAAGGGACTCATCCTCGTGGAAGACCTCCTAAAAGATGGAAGGACAGCTGGGAGTCTACCTCACGCAAGAGACCCACATGGCGCATAACTTGGTCGATCCATCTCGCCTTTCTCGGATGGTTTTGATCAGTTACCTCCCTCTTCTTCTTCTTCTTTTAGACCTCTGGTCTGTTCCTGCAGTCAGGCTGGGCTCTTTTGAAAGGATGATTCCTAGCTATCCCTCCATCTCTTTGGCGGTCTTCCGGGGGCGGTAGCCAACAAGAATCTGATGCTCCACAACGTGTGGGATTCTGAAGGGATCCATCCTCTGTACGTGCGCATTCCAGTATCTTTTGAATTGTCTGTCCTATCTTACGATATCTCCCACCTTGCGAATTTCCCGGATATCCGTTTTCCTCAATTCTATTATTTTTAATTACAGTTTGCTTTTCGATTCTAATTATTTCTAATTGCAGTTTAGTTTAACATGTTTTTGTCGTTAATTTTGAACTCCCTCACATTATTCAAGTCTGAGATTAGCGCAACAGAAGCCAAAGACAAGTGACGTAGAATGCACTTTACGAGTATTCCCTATTGCATCTTGGTGGAAATGTGTCATCGATCACATGGATGATTAAGTCCGCGTTAATTGCAACATTCCGAGAGCATCTGACGCCTATGGTGCAGTCTTCCGTGACCCGACTTCTACGAAACTGTCATCAAATTGACATTGCACATTCCACGATTCGCAACCACTCAATTCGTTTTAAATATGAATCAAAGCTTATTGCATCCGGGGGCTTATAAACATATTTCTCACAGACACGCAAAATAACACAATATTTCCTACCAAAAATGTTTTGTTAAATTTAGTTGCAAAAATTAATTAACATTATGAAAACAAAATTATGTCCATAAAATATGTTTGATAAACATTAGCCATTAACACCTTAGTTAAATAATATTGAATTATTTTAAGTAACTCATTCTTCATATATACGTTCATACTCATATTCATCAATAGCTTTTGAAAAACGCTGTTTATTATCAACACTTCTTTGCACTTTTAAACAAATATGTTTCGGACTACAGACGTCCTTCCTTAGCGTAACAACTTTTACATTGTAAATATTTTTTTAAATACACAGAGGAATAGCGTTTGCCGTCCAAAACATGTTTGAAAAAATTGTTGAAAAAATGTTTTTGGTTTTGTTCCGTGTTTTTCGATGTTTTTAAAAGTCAATCAAACATATTCAAATCAAATCAGTTTATTTACTCAAAAGACATTACAAACAGCATAAATGTTTAAGGCATCTATTGAGTACAGGTAAAATATTATACACATACAACATAAAACCAGGAACGCATTAGAGATGGTTTGACATTAGTAGGACAAGATACTTTCTATAGTCGAGAGTATTATTTGTCCACTGAACGTAATAGAACGTAAGAAACTAATATGAAAGACATCGATCTCGTTCAGTAGACAAATTGCTCTTCCTACCGGTGTCACCGGAGGCAGATTGGTTCTGGCGGCCTGTAGGTAAAATAATCTGTGCTCTCGCTGTCGGAGATATCTATCAGGGACAAAAAGACCAACACAAAAAGACCTTATTATACTGGCGTTAATCTAAGATGTCTTATTTATTCAACATTTAATCTACTTTCACCTGTCTTCTGTCAGATCTACAAGAATATAATAAGCGAAGACGCCTACAAATATAATAGTCGGCATAAAACATCTTTGTTCATTCAATTTTCGAAACACAAATACTTGAGTAAATAGCTGTATAAATTTGAATTTGGAATTCCTAACCAAAGAGAAGATATTTGAGATGAAAGTTGCCGGTACGGCAAAACGCCAATTTAATATGTAAGGACCTAATATACTCGTATGTCAAACCACCAAGTAATAGCTTCGTTTCAAAATTTAATATAACAAGTGTTATGATATTAGATATAGTAGACACGGCTATCCGCGATATCTGCAAGGTGGAGGATGTCGTGAGATGGGGCAGACAACGCAGAAGATACTAGAATACGCACGTGCTGAGGATGAATCCCACCAGAATCCCACACGCTGTGGTGCATCAGATTCCTGCCGACTGCCGTCCCCTCGGAAAATCACCTAAAAGATGGAGAGATAGTTGGGAGTCAACCTCCCAAGAGAGGCCAGCCTGATTTCAGGAACAGACCAAAAGTCTCTAAGGAGAAGAAGAAGAAGAAGTTATGATATTATCCTTATGAAGCTTGGGTCCAAGCGAAACTAATTGGCATTAATTACCAAATCAAACCAGTTTATTTCATCAATAGACATTACAAAATTAAGGTTATAATAACCATACCGTGGTTAAATACAAGTGTTTTAATATTTTATATCTAAGGGGTTTAAATGCATAACCACAAAGTGAGGGCTTCATATGAAAATTTGATTTAAATTACGCTGAATATTAACTCTTCCCAGAATGTTAGCAGTTATGTTTTCCGTGGAAACAATTATTTCGTTGGCCTAAAAACAGGCGTCATGCGCACCGAAATGTATCGACCTCGCTACCCCAGAAACAAAGTTGCAAGACATGTCCCAAGCGTAATATATCCCCGATATTGCCATCCTTCCGAGAAGCACATTTAGCATTGATGTTTGCCTGTTTAGTGTTGAACTTCTATCATAAAAACGTCTCGCAAATATTCCTCGCAGTGAATCAAAAAATATACTATTGAATTCCTTTTTATGGCCGACGATAAAATGCGGTTTGAATAATGAAAGAAAATATTGCATTCTGCACATGTATTTAAAATGCAGGGTCAACGATTCAACGGGCATTTTAACTGTACAGAGTAGACTTGTATTTAAAATATAGCATTATACGTAAAAAAAATTGCAGTGCACAAAGGTGTTCTTCTACCAACCCTTATGTACGGAAGCGAAGCATGGAACTGAAAAATGAAGGATGAAAGTAGAATAAATGCAGTAAAAATGATATCTTTTGTATGAATGTGTGGAAAATCTGTGTATGATAGAGTGTTGAATGAAAATGTAAGAAGTGAATGCTGTGCGAATGAAAGTGTTATAAACAAAATAATATAATAAAAGAATCTTTAAGATGCTTTGGACACATAGAAAGAATCATTAAAGAAAGAAAGGTAAAAAAGTATATGTTAATTATGTAAATGGAACTAGAAATAGAGGAAGACCGAGGAAAACACGGCACGATCAATCTAACTAACTCACTAACTAACCATCACGCCATTTCCCCGGAGGGGTAGGCAGAGACGATGGATCGCCACAATGCTCTGTCCTGGCATACCTCTCGGGCTTCCTCTACATTCATACATCGTACCATGCACGCACGTCGATTATTCCGACTTCACGATCAAATAAATCATATATTGAATGTCGGCCACGTGAGGAGTCTGAGAAATCGACGCGCGTGCATGACACGTCACGTATGAATGTAAAATAAGCGAGAGAAGTATGTCAGGAAATAACAGTGTGGCGGTCCATTATTTCTGCCTACCCCTTCGGGGAGACGGCTTGATGGTTAGGTTAATTAGTTAGTTTATTATCTTAATAAACAGATTATTTTTTGAAGTATTAGATATCAATACTAAATTTCTAGAAAATAGTTAAGTTTTAGATAAATATTTAATTTAAGAGACTACTGAAGATTGCACTAATCAGTCATTCTTTTCCTAGTACGCCCTTGGGTAAATCGATTTTACAAAACGCTGTACTTAAAACTAACTAACTAACCATCACGCCGTCTCCCCGAAAGGGTAGGCAGAAAGAATGGACTGCCACACTTTAATCGATGCGGCACTCCATCCTTCTCTTTTCGCCATCGCGAGAGATGCGGTGTGATGGGTTGCGAACCTCATCGCCACCAATAGGCATCTCCCGCGCACACTTCGATCGTTCAACGTCTACATAATAAATCTAAAACAAATTATCTGAAATACAATAATAATACAAATTATCTGAAATAAAATACTATAAAATAAAATAACAAAGAAAAATAATTTAACACATATTGTTATTTTAGATGTTGCACTTGTTGTCAGCTGGACGATCCGGACATTTGTGTTTATTTAATTTTTATTCTACGTTATCCACTGTTTTTTTTTAAATAAATAAATAATAGGATATTTCAATAAATAAAATTTAATATAATTAAATTAAAACTTAGTAGAACTAGACTTTATTTATCACAGACATGTTTCGGATATATATAACCTTTATCAATGTACGCAATTTTAATTTAAACCGAAACATGTCTGTGTTAAGTGAAATAAAGTGTAATAATAAATACTAAGTGTAATTATATTTATTAAAATGTGAATCCACAACACAAAGTGAAAGCGAATAAAGGAGAAATAAAAAAGCTATTTAAACTGAAAGTGACTACATATTTTCTGTTCGCTCTGTATATTAACAATGCATAATCATAAACTACAAATATCGTACAGGAACAAATCTTTATTTTTCTTTCATTATTCTTGAAAGTAATTAAAATCCCTCATTCCATGAAAATTCGAAATATTATGGCCTAGAATGAAAATTATGTATAAACAATTTTGGTAATTCTTTACATCAAACGAAAAAACACATTTTCAACCCCTTTAATATAACATACATACAACATATCATAAATTTACTAAAGGAGTAAGTAAAGATAAAAGAATCAATTTGAAGGTCTTCGCAAAAAACCTTCAGATGGGGTTTTTTGTAAGAAAAAGCTTTCAGGAAAACTCTCGATAAAACCGAATTGACGTCAGTTAAGACGCCGACAACTCGAATATTATCCAATAACCCCCTTCATCGCACTTTCTCACACTCTTCTCCACCCCCAGTCCTCAACACAACCCTTTATACGCTAACAGCACAGCTCGTTCAGGGCAGGATCAAATTATTAATACAAATCTATGTACAATATTTACAGCTCCAGATTTTTTTTACATTTATTAAGACAAGATAATTTTTATTACGTTAACCCGTTACCATAAGGAGACTCCGTTAAGCACAGAGGAAACACGAAAGAGCCATACTACACGTAAAAGTCTCGAACCAGATAAGATATACTGAAATACGTAGAAGGTCGGGAGTAACAGATGTCGTCGTAAGCGTAGCGAGCTTAAATGGTCATTTGCGGGAAATGTTGCCAGATTGGTAGACGATAGATGGACCAGAAGAGTGGTAGAGTGGAGACCCCGCGAAGACAAAAGAAACAGAGGGAGACCCCCCACACGATAGTCCGATGACATTAACCCTTAACGTACCGTGTTCAAAACAAAACGCTCGCTCCCATGTGGTAAATTCAGTTTACCGCTAACTTTATCTAAATATCAAGCATATGACTCAATGAATCAAAATTTAATTTATGTCATCTTGTAGGGAATTTCATTAGGAATAGATCGATATCTATAACATACATGGATTATTTGAAAAACATATCATTATTAATTTTTTTCTGGAACCATGCGATTTCTGATATGGAATGCGTCACAGCATACGAGCAACTGGACACCCAAGTATAAACTTGTCTACGCGCCGCGGCCGGCGGGGCGAGACTTACGAGATTTTACGTATGATAAAGGCACCTAGGCAAAATGTATAGTACGTTCAAGACAACGAGTACGTATTAATATTTGTCCCTTTTGGTAAAGTGTTAATATTTTCACAGTTTTGATATTATTAAATTGCGTGCTGCGTTTCCATCCAGTCGATATTATTACGTACCTATTGAAAAGGCCAAAGATATAATTTATAATACGTTCAAAACAGCGAGTAAGTATTTGTCACTTTTGATAAAGTTGTAAATATTAGCAAAACAAGTTCTACCTTAACACGAATGAAGGTGAGGGCAGTCTTAGAAAAAATTTTTTATTGGGATGAAGGAAGTAATTTTTTGCTTTTTTTTTTTTATTACGAAATATTGAGAACACTTCAATGGAGGATTACAATTTTTTTATAATATTAGGGTCCATAGGTTTTAAGAAAATCAACTTTAAATTGGCAGTGGAAACTCAATTGACCACATGGCAACGCGACGGTTAAAAGAATTGCTGGGGATCGGATGCAAAAGGCACAAGACAGGGATACGTGGAGAAGTATGAGGGAGGAGAGAAGTAAGTCCAGCAGTGAACGACAAAGGCAGTCTAAGTAAGTAAATAAGTGATTTTTATTATGCCGGTACATTTAAAGTTCAATTATATAATTATTTATACTAATAATTTTAATAAATAGATTTACACTTCGTATTTTCACAACACTTTATTATTGGTATGTAGACATGTTTTGGTCCATCTTCGATGAACTATTTTAGCAACAAATTTACACAGAATGGCGGCCTCCGGTAAAAATGTCCCTCCTCCAATAAAATGGCGTAGAATAATAAAACAGTTTTTTTTATAATATAAGACACCAGGACGACCACCAAAGAGATGGAGAGAAGGCTGGTCGTCTTCATCACAGGAAGAAATTTGATATCCTGCATAAACAGATCGCAAGATCTACAATCAGAAGAAGAAGAAAGAAGAATAAGAACATATTAAATACGTTGGAGAATTCTACCCGCGTTTTATAATAATAATAATCTAGGCAAATTAATAATTAATAAAAAGTATAGAGACGATAAATTAATTCATTCGAGAGTTTGAAAATGAAAATGTAAGGATTTCTTCTCATTAAAACAAAGCATAATTTTAACATACGAATAAAATAACACATAAGATGTCTCCCAATAATATTTTTTCAGAACTTGCTAATTAACTCTTTGAAAACGATCTGTCATTTAATAAAGACAACGGTATTGAAAATTTTGACATTAATAATAAAAATCTATTTTAATTACAATAAATACATAAAATATCGTCTGCTTTCTACAAAATTGAATCTATTTTACGAGAATGACACGAATCGCCTTGTTAAGGCATTTTCAAATTATTGACATTTGATATTGCCTTACTAAGGCGTAACATGCCATTCCCATAAAATATAATAACACTTCTAGAAAACAGACTATTTTGTTTATAAATTTCAGAGTATAAAACCGCTTGACCGTATTATGATTCTTAAAAAAACTATCACGCCATCTCGCATAAAAGATGATTCGCCACACCGTTCATCCCTCGATTCCTCTACATTCGTGTCATGCACGCACGTTGATTCTCCGATCATAATGTGGCCAACTTTTAATATTTATTCAATTTGATCGTGCAAAGTTTTCCTCAATTTCTTGTAATACTCGTATTCACATTTTTTTTTATTACAGACACATTTTTTTAAAGATTATCAAATGTTTTTAACTCTAGATTTTAGATGATCTAAAGAAGTTCATTTTAAATAATAATGAAAGAAAACGATGTTTTTATTAACTACCACTTGTTGTCTTTATTTAGACAGCGACCGGTTTAGCCAGGCTCACTGGCATCGACAGACCGGACCAGTCGATCATTTACTTTTTTTAAAATTAATATTTTGAAACAGGACATCTTTATTGCGATTAACAATCTTTTGGCTTGAAATGTATTTCATTTATCATTTCTACTTACTTAAACATTTAAAAATATGGAAGTGAAAATCAAGATAAAAACATGTTTTCATTTTAGCGGGAAAATGTTTCCCCTACCCTATGTAAATGGAGAGACTGTTGAATCGAAATTTCTACATTTCGGGGTGTATATTTTCCATTGCGTACCCCATAAAAGGAAAAGTTCGCCGCCTAGATGCCATTTCCTTCGACGTCATTTTTCTTTTGTGAGATCTTTTGAAATGTCCTAAAAGGAATTCACAACATCAAACTAAAAAAAACATTTGTACTTTAAGTGACTTGTTACATAAACAACATTGAAAAAATATACTTATGTACTAACCATCACGCCATTGCCCGACAGGCGTAGGCAGAGAAGATGAACCGCCACAATGTTCTATCCTGACACAACTCTCCTCCCCCTCTACATTCACACACCGTGACACGCAGGCTCGTCGATTGTTCCTACTGTGACCGAAAAATGACCGCCTTTCAGTAATTTTATAATTTGGTCATTCCATGGATTCCTTGGCTTTATAATACTTTTTTTCGATTCACACAACTTGCATATATCTTTTTAGTCATTATTCTATCATTTATTCGTTCCATATGTCCAAACCATCTTAGAGAACCTTTAAAATATATATTTAGGATGCATTCAATTTACATTCCTTTCTTACTTCATCATTAGGCATTCTATTAAACCTTTTTGCACAATCTTGTTAGTTATCTCATTTTACGACAGTTGTTCTGCTTTCATCCTTCTTCTGCCAACTCCAAGCTTCACTTCCATACATAAAGGTCGACACTGGAACCCCATTGTGCACCGCCATCTTTGCTTCAGTCGAATAATATATTTTTGAAAAAATATATTGAAATTTTAGAATTCGTATCTATGTATTACGAATTCGATGTTGATCACAAATTGAGTTGTTGACATTTACGTTTATAGGACCGGAGTGAAGGCACAGCGTGGGAAGACCCGGCTTCGTTGGATGGACGGTGACCTGAAGGACCTGCAATTGTTGGGAGTTCGACCTGAGGAGCGGAAGTCCAGGGCTCAGAATAGAGCTGGCTGGAGAAACTTTTTCGAGGCGTCTGAGGTCCACACTGGACTGAAGAACCAGAGAGAAAAAGACGAAGAAGTAGAACTCAAATTAGGTCAAGCAAATCACGAGCAATTATTAAAACCTTGTTAACTAATCGTTCGTTTTAGATTTTTTCTAACATTAAATACCTACTTTTACAAGCTCTTTATGTGAATATGGTGTAAATGTTATCTTTTTTCATTCCCTTATCATTAGACTAATATTATTTGTGCTGTTAACCTACTTTTCGCGTATTTAACCAAATAGTGCGAACTTTTTACTTTTTTTTAAAAATCTCTATCATTTGATCATTCTTCTTCTCTGGTTTCAATCCTGGGATTGGTTTGCAGCAATTTCCTCCATTATTCTCTTCCATTTTTCCCTGTCATGTGCGGCTCTTTTGAGATCTGCATATGATGAGCAGCGTACGTCCACCAACAGGTCCTCCAGGTACTCTCGGCGTGGGCGTCCCCTAGAGTTTGTCCCCTCGATCATACCCTCCATTATGGCATGCAAGAGACCTTCTTGACGTATTACATGGCCGATCCATCTTGCACGCCTTTCGGACAAGGTCCTGAGCAGGTGCCTTCCTCCTTCGATTCCTTGAAGAACTTCCTCATTCGTGATGTGGTCTCTCCAGGAAATTCCAAAGAGTCTTCTATAGGACCACATCTCAAAAGCCTCTAGTCTCCGCTTATCCCTTTCGGATAGGCACCATGTCTCGCAGCCGTACATCAAGACACTCCATACATAGGTCTTGATGAGGAGTATTCTCAGTTTTAGGTCTATATTATTTGATTCTATTCTATCAAGCATGATTCGTTCATTTCTTAATAAATTTTCTCCGTATAAATAAACAAAGTTTTTTTTTTCGATGACCAAAAGTATTTTAGATTTTCTGACATAAAAAGGTTCAGATGTGACCTTGAGGTGAGTTACTCAAGAACACCTCGCTATATACAAGTACATACGAGTATTAATACTAATAATATTGATACTAATTATCATCATCATCAAAACAGCATCATTATTATTGTCATCGTCATCGTCATCATCATCATCATCATTGTCATCGTCATTATCATCATTGTCATCATCACCATCGTCATTATCGTCATCGTCATTGTCATCGTCATCGTCATTATCATCATCACCATCAACATCATCATTATCATCATCATCATCGTTATCATCATCATTTTCGATCATTATCATCATATAATCATCATCATCATCATCATCATCACCATCATTATCATCTTATCATCTTCATCATCATCATCAGAATCATCATCACCATCAGCAACATCATCATCATCTTCATCATCATCATTATCACCTTATCATCTTCACCATCATCATCACAATCAGCATCATCGCCAACAGCTTTATCATCATCATCATCATCATATCATTATCATCATCACCATCGTCGTTATTATTATTACTATTATTGTTATTATTATTATTTTGTGTGAGAGAAAACACAAATATTAGGAATATATTAGGTCCTTACACATGAAATTGGCGTTTTGCCGTACTGGCAACTTTGATCTCAAATATCTTCTCTTTGGTTCGGAAATCCAAATTCAAATTTATACAGCTATTTACTCAAGTATTTGTGTTTCGAAAATTATAATTCATTTGTTTTTTCCTCAATTGTTTTTTTTCTTTGCGTCACTCAGTTTACAAAATGGAAAACTTGAAATATCGCGTTATTTACGAGTATGAGTTCCACCGTGGCACCAGTGCTGCAGAAACGGCTCGAAGGATTAATGATGTGTATGGCGACGGTGCCGCAAAAGAAAACACAGTGCGTTTTTGGTTCCAACGTTTTCGTTCTGGAAATTTCGACCTGCAGAACAAGCCCCGTGGACGGCCGGAGACCAAAGTTGATAATGAAGAATTGAAGGCTATTGTGGAAGCGGATCCATCGCAAACCACGTCCGAGTTAGCTGCAGGCTGCGGTGTTAGTGATAAAACTGTTTTAATCCACTTGAAGCAAATTGGGAAGGTGAAAAAGCTTGAAAGGAGGGTACCTCACGAATTCAGTGAAGCAAATCAACAAACGCGCGTTGACTGCTGCGTTGCATTACTCAACCGGCACAATAATGAAGGGATTTTGAATCGAATCATTACCTGTGATGAAAAGTGGATCCTGTATGATAATCAGAAGCGCTCATCGCAATGGCTGAACCCTGCCGAACCAGCCAAACCATGCCCCAAGCGAAAATTGACTCCAAAAAAGTTACTTGTGAGCGTTTGGTGGACTAGTGCTGGTGTCGTTCACTACAGCTTTCTTAAATCTGGCCAGACGATTACGGCAGATGTCTATTGTCAGCAACTGCAAACCATGATGGAAAAGCTAGCTGCTAAACAACCGAGGCTGGTTAATCGCTCTAGGCCACTGCTGCTTCATGATAACGCTAGACCACACAATGCACAACAGACGGCTACCAAATTAGAAGAGCTTCAATTGGAATGTCTAAGACATTCACCGTACTCTCCGGACCTTGCCCCAACAGATTACTATTTTTTTCGAAATTTGGATAACTTCTTGCAAGGGAAAAAATTCAACTCCGATGGGGCAGTCCAAACCGACTTCAAAGATTTTATTGATTCCCGTCCGAATGGTTTTTTTAGTAAAGGGATCGATGAACTACCTATGAGATGGCAAAAGTGCATAGATAGCAATGGTACATACTTTGATTAAATAAATATATTATATTTAAAAAAAATCAACTTTATGTTCCTCCCATACAAAACGCCAATTTCATATGTAAGGACTTGATAAAAAAATTATACTTTATAAATACAATTATAAATATTACATATAATTCTACCATTATAACTAATGAACATATCAATAACAATGTTCTTATTAGCCCCATACACTAATGTAGAAACTTAACCTTTGCAAATCGATTACCGGACTTATGAAACAGCATTCTAGGCCGATAATAAATTAGTAAGAACAGATAACTTATTCAAATATGTGTCCTACAACGACAGGGAGTTACAACATTATTCCAGGTGTCTTTCACCAATAGAAGTAAAAGTTTTTTATTTAATAGATTGACTATGTAATAAAATGGCGATAGATTAGGTACCTATCACATGTCACGAGAATCACTATAATACCCTTTACATCCATTTGGCTCACGTTGTCATGGTGTAAAGAGCGATTCAACAAAATAATAATAACAAGACAATGCGTGCATAACGCGATGTATGAATGTTGAGGAAGCGAGAGAAATATGTCATGAAAGAACGGTGAAGCGATCCATTTTTTATGCCTATCCTTTCGTGAAGACGGTATGATGGTTGGTTATTATATAAAAGTTTACATTCATACTCATTATATGAACACGTCGATTCTTCCGACTTCTTAGCTAGCCGACCTTTAAAATTTGATTTATTTGGTCAAGCCATTTTTTCCTCAGTCTATCTCGACTCCGTACTCCATTCACATCGTTAACGTATACTTTATTCATCTTCATCTTTAACACAGTGATCCATTCAAAATATTATTTATAATACTTTCTTCCGATCTGTATTCTTCTACTTCCTGATTCCAAGAAGGATGGGAGCAGACTTAATGCGGTGGAGATAAGGTCCCTAAGACGTATGTGTCGTAGAACGATATACGACAGAATCTCAAATGCTGATATAAGAAAGAAAAGTAGAGCGGAAGAAGGCATTATGAACATAATTATGAAAGGATCACTGCGTTGGTTCGGACATATGGAGCGCATGGATGGAAAAAAATGTTATACGTTAATAATGTAAATGGAGTACGGAGTCAAGACAGACCGAGAAAAACATGGCATGACCAAATTAATCAAATTTTAAAGGTTGGTCATGTTAGATGTCGAATATGAATGTGGAGGAAAATAAAGAGGTGTGCCAGGATAGAGTAGTGTGGCGGTCCATTTTCTCTGCCTACCCCTACGGGGAAACGGCGTGATGGTTTTTGTTGTTGTTCGTATTGCTTACAAAGTTTAAAAAAACATTGAAAAAAATTCTTATTTCCTATAATAGTGGATAGAACTGTATTTAAAAATGTCTTTAGTTAGTTAGAAAGTTTCAATCCTGGGATTGGTTTGCAGCAATTTCCTCTATCCTTCTCTTCCATTCTTCCCTGTCTTGTGCGGTTCTTTTGAAATCTGCATATGATGACCAGCGCACGTCCACCAACAGGTCCTCCAGGTACTCTCGGCGTGGGCGTCCCCTAGAGATTGTCCCCTCGGTCATACCCTCCATTATGGCATGCAAGAGGCCTTCTTGTCGTATTACATGGCCGATCCATCTTGCACGTCTTTCGGACAAGGTCCTGAGCAGGTGCCTTCCTCCTTCGATTATTTGAAGAACCTCCCCATTCGTGATGTGGTCTCTCCAGGAAATTCCTAATAATCTTCTATAGGACCCATCTCAAAAGCCTCTATTTTTCATTTATCTCTTTCGGATAGGCACCATGTCTCGCAGCCGTACATCAAGATACTCCATACATAGGTCTTGATGAGGAGTATTCTCAATTTTAAGTCTTTATTATTTGATTCTATTATTTTCGGCCTTTCATTAAATGCAAACCTAGCCTGATGTATACGGCTGTCGACCTCGCTCTTAGACCGACCGTCCCATGTTATTTTGCTCCCTGTCTTTATAAAAATATCTTTATAATAAATATATATCCTAAATATATAATAGCATTTGACTATTTTGTTAAAAGTCCAGTGACCGCCGCTGGCTCCAGGTGCCGGCCGGGTACGCCCCCAGGTGGCAAACTGGATACAGTTGCATACTTCCAATCGATGGAGTGAATTAATTGAAAGTATTCACAGCATGACGCTCTGTCCCGGTGGAGTATATAGCCCGATACCCGTACAATAAATCCAATTGACATCTATACAGTCTAATTTCACCTGGGCGTGTGTCACATCATAATACAAACCTTATCTCTCTTTCTGACTTGATTATTGCCATATAATTAACTTGGACAGGGTTGTTACACGCGAAAATAATATTTCCATACATTATTAATCACAAATTCAGATTTGCGACTTTGTTTTTAATAATGAGAGAGTTTGTCCTGGTTAAAACATAAAAATAAATTATTAAAACTAATTACTAACCATCGAAACATGAGTTACATCAAGGTTACAGCAAGGCGGCGCATCTCCTCTTCCACTCCGCTCGATCCTCGGCAACTCTCTTCAACTCCGCATAAGAGGAAAATACCGATCAACCTGAAACGAAAAGTCTATGAAGCCTGCATTTTGCCAGTTGGTACTTATGGTCATTAAACTGTTACATTGTCCAAACACTAAGAGCCATGGAAAAGCCGTGTTAGGAATAAGCCTAAGAGACAGAGTCAGAAACGATACGGTGAGAGAAAAAACAATGGTCACTGACATCATCCACCGAGTGGCGATTCTAAAATGGCAATGGGCAGGTCACATAGCCAGAAGCTCAGATGAAAAATGGATAAGAAGACTTGGAGACCGTGGATGGCAAAGAGAATTGCAGGGCGATCGTTACTACGGTGGAAGGATGATCTGAACAGACACGTCGGAATAACCTGAATGCAGTCTGCACAGGACATAGTGACATGGGAGCAAATGGAGGAGGCCGGACGGGAATAGACTGAGGAGGAAGAAGAAGAAGAAGAACAAACCAGCACACCCTTTCCGAAGGGATATCCAGAAAGATAGGAATGCCACACTGTTCTTTCCTGGTATACTTCTATCACTTCCTGTATCATCCACGCTCGTCGATTTCTCTGACTCCTTGCGTAGCCAAAATTTAATATTTTGATTGATTTGAAAGGAGAAGATACTGGTATGCACACGTGAGGAGATTGAACCCATCCAATCTACCCTTCATTGTGTTGCACGACCAGCCCCAAGGTAGACGAACCCCGGGCAGACCACCAAAGAGATAGATCAACAACTGGGAGTCGACTTCGCAGGAGGCCTATTCCTCTTAAGAAACAGGCCACTAGGCCTACACTAAGAATAAGAAGTAGAAGAAGACAAAGATTAATTTGATCGTACCACGTTTTCCTCGATCTTTCTACATTTTTGTTCCATTTACATTGTTTACATATCCTTTATTTACCATTCTTACTACATTCATTCTAACCATGTGTCCGAAGCCATCTTAATAACACTTTCATTCACACTTGTCTTTGCTTTTGACAATCTGTCATATAAAGATTTATCACACATTCGTCTAAGAAATCTCATTTCTAGTTTCATCCTTATTTTGTTCAATCCATGCTTCACTTCCATACGTAATGTCACCCGTGGTCGTTTAATATATACATAGACAAGAGTTTGAAATCGCTGAAGGGGTTGGATGCAGGTGTCAAAATGAGCGAAGTGTCAGTAAGATGTTTTATTACATCTCTTAATCAAGGTTTTGAGTTATTATTTGTATATTAATTTAAGATAAACTCAAGGCATTAACACTGTGGAATTCCATAATGACGATTTAATTATGAATTAAAACACTGTTTTTTCCACTTTTGAGTTTATTTTTCTCGACATGTTTCGAAGGCTTACTCCTTCATCATCGTTATATATGTTATATATGTTTCTAGGTTCTTGCACTTAGTTTGTAATCATTTTGGTTAGTTTATATCGTTCCCCCGATGATGAAGGATGATTTTAATTCATAAAAAAATTGTATATTAAATAACATTTTTAATTGAATTAAGGTGTATTGCAAAACATTCGTTATTTGAATGTTATTTGGTATCAGTGTGACCCAACCCTATTAGATTAATAAGACAACTATTAAATCAGTGGTGACGATTGGCCCGGGGTTATTAAAAAGCGAAATAAAAGCGACTGTGAATTGGTCTTTCGGTCACGGCGATATTTATGCTCATTACAGACGCCAACTTTCTCCGATGATGTCTCAATCTCCCGTTATTATTTTGGCATTGTTCAAATAAGTATATTATATGTGCAATTGTGTAACACATTACTTATAGTGGCTCGGAGGCATCGTACATTTTATTGTGACAGCTTCACTTTCAATGAGCGAGATCAATAACTTGAACTTTAATTTATTGTTATGTAATTCTCACGCATGGATGATCATTCATCTAATATATTTAATTTAGTATGCAAGTGAAGTATGAACTGGCGAAAGAAAAATGAAAGAAGAATGAATGCAGTACAATAATTTGATCTCTTGACGGAGGTAACTAACTATCTAACCATCACGCCGTCTCCCCGAAGGGATAGGCACAAATAATAGACTGCCACACGTTTCTTTCTTGACATATTTCTCTCGCTTCCTTAACTAAATACCAACCATCTATGGTAACCATTATGCCATCTCCCAAGGAGTAGGATGAAAAAATGAACTGAAGAAGTATGTCGGGAAAGAATGAAACTTCTTTCCCGACATACTTCTTACATTCTTATATCGTGTCGTGCACGCACGTCGATTTTTCTGAGTCTTCACATGGCCGACATTAAATATTTTAGGTCCTTACATATGAAATTGGCGTTTTGTATGGGAGGAACATAAAGTTGATTTTTTTTAAATATAATATATTTATTTAATCAAAGTATGTACCATTGCTATCTATGCACTTTTGCCATCTCATAGGTAGTTCATCGATCCCTTTACTAAAAAAAAACCATTCGGACGGGAATCAATAAAATCTTTGAAGTCGGTTTGGACTGCCCCATCGGAGTTTAATTTTTTCCCTTGCAAGAAGTTATCCAAATTTCGAAAAAAATAGTAATCTGTTGGGGCAAGGTCCGGAGAGTACAGTGGATGTCTTAGACATTCCAATTGAAGCTCTTCTAATTTGGTAGCCGTCTGTTGTGCAGTGTGTGGTCTAGCGTTATCATGAAGCAGCAGTGGCCTAGAGCGATTAACCAGCCTCGGTTGTTTAGCAGCTAGCTTTTCCATCATGGTTTGCAGTTGCTGACAATAGACATCTGCCGTAATCGTCTGGCCAGATTTAAGAAAGCTGTAGTGAACGATACCAGCACTAGTCCACCAAACGCTCACAAATAACTTTTTTGGAGTCAATTTTCGCTTGGGGCATGGTTTGGCTGGTTCGGCAGGGTTCAGCCATTGCGATGAGCGCTTCCGATTATCATACAGGATCCACTTTTCATCACAGGTAATGATTCGATTCAAATCCCTTCATTATTGTGCCGGTTGAGTAATGCAACGCAGCAGTCAACGCGCGTTTGTTGATTTGCTTCACTCAATTCGTGAGGTACCCACCTTTCAAGCTTTTCACCTTCCCAATTTGCTTCAAGTGGATTAAAACAGTTTTATCACTAACACCGCAGCCTGCAGCTAACTCGGACGTGGTTTGCGATGGATCCGCTTCCACAATAGCCTTCAATTCTTCATTATCAACTTTGGTCTCCGGCCGTCCACGGGGCTTGTTCTGCAGGTCGAAATTTCCAGAACAAAAACGTTGGAACCAAAAACGCACTGTGTTTTCTTTTGCGGCACCGTCGCCATACACATCATTAATCCTTCGAGCCGTTTCTGCAGCACTGGTGCCACGGTGGAACTCGTACTCGTAAATAACGCGATATTTCAAGTTTTCCATTTTGTAAACTGAGTGACGCAAAGAAAAAAAACAATTGAGGAAAAAACAAATGAATTATAATTTTCGAAACACAAATACTTGAGTAAATAGCTGTATAAATTTGAATTTGGATTTCTTAACCAAAGAGAAGATATTTGAGATCAAAGTTGCCAGTACGGCAAAACGCCAATTTCATATGTAAGGACCTATTAAATATGTTAACTTATAACTTCATAATAATTCTTTCTTCACATGTGTCCAAACCATCATATTTACTAACTAACTAAACATCACGCCGTCTCTCCGAAGGGGTAGGCAGAAAGAATGACTGCCATACTTTTCTTTCCCGACTTAATTTTCTTGCTTCCTCAACATTCATACATCGTGTTCATGCACACGCGTCGATTTCTCCGACTTCTTATGTGGCCGACATTCAATATTTGATTTATTTGATCGTGACACGTTTTCCTCGGTCTTTTTGTATTTCCAATTCCATTTACATCGTCAACATATGCTTTTTACCATTCTTTCTTCAAATATTCATTCCATGTGTTCAAAACCATCTTAATGTTCCTTTTATTATTTTGCTCTTAACACTTTCATTCTCACTGCATTCACTTCTTATATTTTCATTCGACACTCTAACATACACAGATTTTCTACACATTCGTCTAAGAGAATATATAATCAAATAGTTCGAGTGTTATTTTATAATAGTTCTTATAACACCACACATGAAAGCATCTTTCTTGATCCCAAAATTTGAAGAAGGTCGTGGACTAATGATGTGGAAATGTATTTACTTTTCCATGTAAGTAAGTGATCTATAAATAAGTGGGTTAAATATCATAAATAAGTGGGTTAGTTTCTCTTAAGTGATATCTAAGAACTTGATATTATTATTTTCCCATCACCGGCACAGGCGATTAGTATTTATGAGTTTTCACTTCCCATTGATAACGCTTTCCATTCATATTCATATCTGATCTTGTTTTCCGGTGAACTTGAAAAATACGCAATGACACATTTGTATATTCCAGTTACACGTGAATTTAAATATACGCAAGATTAAATGATAATTTAATCATTACCTTCTAGAAAGATAATCAAATGATGGAAGTTCATTTTAAATAATAATTAAATAAAAAGATGTTTTTTAACTATTATACTTCCACTTTTGTCTTTATTTCGACAGCGAGCCTAGCGAAACTGGTCACTGTCGAAACAAAGACAAAAGTGGAAGTAGTTAAAAAATATGGTTTTCTTTCATTATTATTTTCTAGTAAAGTAGAAAAAAGAAAACCCAATAGTCATTAAGTTATTGATGGTTGAGGTATTAAATTATTGATGGTTGAGGTATTGTTTTTGTAAAACTCCAATTTTTAATTTATAATAGTAAACACGATTATTTAGTGGTTTTACTTAGATTTAATTGATATAAATTATAAAAAGAGTGACAAATTCGTTTCGCCTTGCGAGGGTATTCTCAAACTGCCAATTTCTATAGTGACAGTAATCTTAAACGTACATATTGACATATCATACTAGTATTTCTGAAGTGACAATACTCAATTTTTTAAAACAAAATTGTATCGATTAAATCAAAAATGTCCGTTCACAATGGAGTTTTAGTACCAACCCTGATGAATGGAAGTGAAGCATGGAATTGGCAGAAGGATGAGAGCATAATAATTGCGGTAGAGATGGGGTCCCTAAAACGATGTACGACAGAATTTCAAAATAAGGAAGGAATGTAGAGCGGAAGAAAGTATTATGAACAAAATTACGAAAAGACCACAAAAGTTTGGACATACGGAACGCATGGATAAGAAGAATGGTTAAGAAAGTATACGTTAACGATGTGAATGGAGTACAGAGTCGTGGGAGACCGAGGAAAACTTGGCATGACCAGATTATTCAAATTTTAAAGGTCGGCCATGCTAGAAGTCATGGAAGAATCGACGTGCGTGTATGACTAGCTGAATAAATATATAACCTAACCTAACCCTTCGGGGAAACGACATGATGGTTTGTTATCGTGGTTGTTGGCGATACTCAAAAACATTTTTGTGCGTGTAACAAAAAAAGTAGTGCGATATGTTTAAGCCGTATTATTGATTACTACAGCTATGATAAGAAAAGATGAAAAACATTTATATAACGATAACTTTATTAATTCGAAGTGTGAACAATAGTCTTTACATATTGGTATCGTATGTTCGTGGGAAATGCTTTACGCGAAATTCGCAAGAATTTGGTTTTTCTAGGAACTGTTTTGTTTGCGGTTATTCCAGGGATAAGGAAATACATACATCCTACTTATGTACAGTATATTTTTTTATGTATCTAGCACATATCTTAGTACATATTGATCTCACGTGTTTACTAAAAAATTTGGTTGAATACCATTTGACTTACGATACGTTATAAATATATTAAAAATAACTATATAATAATTTTTTACAACATTTTGTATGTATACTTGTAGATGAATACTGGATTTTACCCATTGCGGGTTATCAATTCTAGGAATAATTGTATCTCAATAGAGACGCAATTGGATGCAAATTGGAAACAGAATATGGTGATCGAGGTGTTTACAGGACTTATGACCTGTCATTGGTTGGGTTAAGCGCACGCTTTATGCTTTATTTACCCATTCCACCTTTTCTTATGACCAACATGTCTGACAAATTTTTGGAAGTTGTATATATGTTAATCTGTAACACCACACTTCGTATGGTAGTTTCAATCTACACACTAGCGCCATCTATGAATATTGGATTTTAAGCATTAAGCAGAAGATCTTTTTTATTATTTTTTTCTATAGCCTAACTCTAGTCTAATAAATACGTTTGATTCTCATTTTTGTTATATATTTAAAACAAAACAGTATATTTCTTGTTTGCTTTGAATAATAAATAAATTTTGTTGTACGGCCAGGTAGGAAATCTCATTTCTAAAATCTGGTCCAGATGCTGAAAAGGTTGGCCACCCATGCTATATGACAAAGTTCTAAATAAAACGGAAGAAAATGGAAAATATTATAGAATTCAAAAGTTATTATTTTGATTCATCTCCGTCAGTAGTTTAAGCAGGTGAGTCATGGAAGGCAAGCAATTCAGGTCAATAACAGCGGTTCGTCTGGGGTTGCTATCCTATTATGCTCGATGCGTCATCCTTCCTTTTGTCGCTCAGCTCCGCCCTTTGCTCGCCTCTCGGGTCGGCTTGCAGCTGGGAGCTACATCGGCTTATCGCTCTATGACAGCGATATTATTATCCTGTGCTGGAGCCGACAGAAAACGATAAAGCCGTGAATAAACTTGTGGCAAATGAATCGTTTTATCGGCATGGTAGTTAAATACTAAAACAAGTATAAAACTTATTTGATTAAACAATGATAAGAAAAAGTATGAACACATCTGTAGTTGTAATGACTCTAAAAGAACCAAAAAGAATCTACTGGTTTGAGAATAGAATACTAAGAAAGATTCTGGGACCCAGATCCGGTGTCGCAGCGAGAACTTGGAGGCATAGGATCAACCGTACGGTGACCCAGCATCCCCTTATAACGAGCACCGTGAGAGCCGGTCGCCTAGCATGGATTGGGCACGTATGCCGAGCCGAAGAGACCAGAACAATCAAGATCCTGTACGCGTCTAGACCGACTGGAGTAAGACCTTTAGGAAGGCCTAGACAGCGCCTAATGGACAATGTTCTGGCTGATCTGGCTAGGTTGGACGAATCTGACTGCTGGGAGCAAAAGGCGCAGGATCGAGGAGTTTGGCGAAAAATCATAAAGGAGGCTAAAACTCTTCATAGCCATAAGAAGTAAGTACATCTGTAGTTGTGATCTTGTTCAGTTGTGTTCATATAAAGTCACAGATTGACAGTTATTGATTTGAATTTGACACAAACACAATTTGTATAAGCAAGGCAAGAGAGCTCGCGGGTAAAAACGTGCTGCCTGGCTGGAGGACGTGGTATTAGGGATGGGAGTAAAGTCGGGGTCTTGTCTCCAGGTGGCATTATGCTGTATCCAGTAAAGTAGTTTAAAAGGTAAGTGGGGTGTATAGGATTAATCCTCCTACAACATATCTCTACAGGTAAATTAGTGTTAGTATGTTCTACAGGTAAATTAGTAATTAACATATATTGCAGCTGAAATATAATGATAACACAAGGGCCTGGAAAACACTGGTGAGAGACCGAGCGGGATGGTGTGTGGATGGAGTGGCTTATGTCCAGCATTGGATAGAGACATACAGATGAAGATATGATTTATGTGATAACATAACACACATATTTAAATATCTTAACAGTGTTATAACAGACAACATCGATCCCGAAAAAGAAATGAGGTGCAGAATAGAGATTGCGAGGGCCGCATTCAATAATATGAGACCATTCTGTAATATGAATCCTCACGAGGCGAGATATTCCGTTATGAAATCAAATCAAATCAGTTTATTTACTCAACCGATATTACAAAAAGCTTAAATGTTTAAAGCATCTACGAGTATTAAGTCCAGGTAAAATATGATATTTATTCAACATAATACCATGAACGCATTAGAGATGGTTTGACATTAGGAAGACAAGATAATTTCTAAATTCAAGATATTTGTCCCCTGAACGTACCTTCACTAATATGAAAGACGTCGATCTCCGAGGAGACCGCGTTCAGCAGACTAATTGCTCTTCTCACCGGTATCTCCAGAGACAGACTGGTTTTGGCGGCCGGTAGCTAAAACAATATGCTGTCAGAGATATCTATCAGGGACAAAAATACCAACATCCTCCAGCACGTCCGAGTTCTCGAAATATCGCTTGATTAATCTAAAGAAATCCCATCTCTTCGAAGCTCTAGATAATTGGTTCCGAGCATTCCCAAAAGAAATGCAGTGGGATGGAGTCACGGATAACTACCATACTCCCTCATGTAGAAAAACCTCAGAAAGTTTTCTGAACCCTCTCCAGCATAAATGAATATCTCGCCTCGCGAGGACTCCATATCACAGAACCACTTTCGAGTTTGCTCCGAACCTACGCAACAAACTATAACAATGACCACTACTTTGCTGATAATTTCTTCATCTGCTTCCGAAATTTTTGAGAAACGACAAAAAAAATTGTTTTAAAAAACCTTTTCAAATTTTTAATAACAGCATTATATATCTACCCCAGCAATTTAATCAGTACAGTGATACGACATACTCGTACATTACATACATGAGATTCTATTAATTTTGATGATTAATTGTTTTATCTTTCACCAATTAACGGAATAAGGCAATTATTTTTTTGGTTATAGATTTTTGATACATTGCCAATCCAGGTTTAATTAGCAGAATCGCGAAGTTTTTTTTTGTTGTATAAGTATACTGATAACTTTATTAAAATATGTATTATGTGTTTTGGTAAACATAATCTACTTCTTAATGGCAGTACACAATGGTGTTCTTCTACCGACCCTTATGTATGGAAGCGAAGTATGGAACTGGCAAAAGAAGGATGATAGTAGAATAAATGCAGCAGAAATGAGATCTCTTAGACGAATGTGTGGATACTCTGTGCATGATAGAGTGTTGAATGAAAATATAAGAAATGAATGCGGTGCGAATGATGGTGTTATGAACAAAACAATGAAAGGATCATTAAGATGGTTTGGATATATGGAAAGAATGAATGAAGAAAGAATGGTAAAATAAATTATAAGTTAACGATGTAAATGGAACCAGAAATAGAGGAAGACCGAGGAAAACGTGGCACGTTCAAATATATCAAATATTGAATGTCGGCCATGTGAGGAGTCAGAGAAATCGACGCGCGTGCATGACACGATGTATGAATGTTGAGGAAGCGAGAGAAATATGGCAGGAAAGAAATGTGTGGCAGTCCATTCTTTCTGCCTACCCCTTCGGGGAGACGGCGTGATGGTTAGTTAGTTAGTTAGTTTTAATCTACTTCTTCCTCGGCCTTAATCTCTCCACTGCTGGAAACAGGTCTCCTCCAAACGTTTCCATTCCTTCCTGTTGCTCTTCTTTCTCATCCACTATCTACCCCTATCTTCTGCGGCATTCCAACACATCATTTTATTTGCCTATGGCCATCGTCACCATCTTCATTTAATTATTCAGGGTGTCCACCTCTTGCAATGATGTGTTGCAAATTGTGTCCAGCTTATTACTGCGTTAATTTAGCTGTACGATGATGGCATTTAAAAATGTGCATAATGGTTAACATTATTATTTCATAGTCCATTGCCTTGGCCGAAACACTATATACTTGATACTTTAACATTATTACTGTTAAAATTTAAAACACTGTTATAATATTATTGATGGTTGAGGTATTAGTTTTGTAAAACTCCATATTAATTAAAAATAGTAAACACGATTGTTTAGTGGTTTTACTTGGATTCAATTTATGTAAATTATATAAATGGTGACCAACTTGTTTCGCCTTGCGAGGGCATTCCCAAACTGCTTGCAGTTTGTCATAATTTATATAAATTAAATCCAAGTAAAACCACTAAACAATCGTGTTTACTATTATTAATTAACTGTTATAAAATCACAATTTATTTTTATTCACTATGAGTGTCGCGAGACAGCTGTTTCGCCAACCGATATTGGCGTGAGTTTTTTGCCCTATAAATAGTAAGTCTTTTCATTTGTAACTTTAGTTGATTGTAACACCTGATGATTCCAACATCGTTTGGCGAAACAGCTGTCGCGACACTCACAGTGAATATAAAGAAATTGTGATATTACAACAGTTGTTTTAAATTTTAACAGTAATATTTATTTCACTGTTTTTCTATAACTTCATCGTTTAAATAATGATTAACACCCACTCTTTAAACTCTGGTCTACTCTCTGATGTTTTCTGCTACGACATCTGTCGTCTTCCCATGCCGCGACTACCCTCAATCTTTTATTTCATGATGAGGTGCAGAAAACAGTATTTTTCGTTGCAGAGAATATGCCATTTTTTTAATCTTTGAATTGGATAACAATTATCTTTCTGCTCCAGCTCTTCATAACACCTCAGTGTTGGTGACCATATCAGTCCACGGAATGCACAACAATCTCCAATGGAGCCACATTTCAAATGCTTCTATATGGTTCTTTGTGATCACTTTGACTGTTCAAGTCTCTACCCATATAGCAATATGATCCAAATATATCCCTCGACCATATTATTCTCTTCTTTTCGTCCTGTCACACCTCCGTGGTGCATAAGGCCTCAAGGAATCTTGTCCTCCCGACTCTATCGCATGCCTAATGCCTAACTCATCCCTGCAGCGCTCTTCTCCAGGTGTCCCCTTGTCTTGTCGACCATACTTTGTCTCAATTTTAAATTGACGGTTTAACTGCAGAAGAATGATCTCATATTATTAAATGCGGCCCTCGCAATCCCTACTTTGCACTTCACTTCTTTTTCGGAATCTATGTTATCTCTTATCACACTGCAGAACATAAGTGCCTATATAGTATTTTGTAGATAACTACGAGTGACCCAAAAAGCTATGGAAAGATCCATGTTAGGAATAAATCTAAGAGACAGAGTCAGAAACGATACGGTGAGAGAAAAAACAAAGGTCACTGACATCATCCACCGGGTGGCGACTCTAAAATGGCAATGGGCGGGTCACGTAGCCAGAAGCTCAGATGAAAAATGAACAAGAAGACTGCTGACTTGGAGACCGTGGACGGCGAAGAGAAGTGCAGGGCGACCGCAACTACGGTGGAAGGATGACCTAAACAGACACGTTGGAATAACCCGGATGCAGTCTGCACAGGACAGAATGACACGGAAGCAAATGGAGGAGGCCTTTGTCCAGGAGTGGACGGGAATGGGCTGAGAAAGATGAAGACAGTTTAGGAAGTTATAATGTAATTTTAAAGACACGTTAATACTTTACATTTCAAATTATTAACTTTGTATTCTGAGATTGAATTTATAATGATTCAAGACTTGTGAACATTAACCGTTTGATCGTAAAATGCGTTGTGAAACATTAATATACCGCCTTTTATCTCCAATCGTAGCGCGGCGCTGACTGATTCATTCTTCACACAGCCGCTGACCACAAATTTAAATATTAGATAATAAGTGTAACGAATATTATTTACCACAACTGTTGACTGATTATGCAAGAGTTAATGTTTGTACACGAGAATGTTTACTGTTTGTCTTAGATAAGGAAGGTTCACACGAATCCCAGTGGAGGTTTGTGGAGTAGTAACGTATGAGGGTTCCTGATTTGAAAAATGTCATTTTATTCATAACCTTTCAATCCTAAGACATAAACCATGTTTATTGATTTCGGACGAAAAGTTTCTATAACATTATTACTTCAACGTTTTGAATATATACAAATACTTGTAGATAAATACTGGATTTAACCCATTGCGGGTTAGTCATTTTAAAGGATTAATTTTATCTCAATAGAGACGAAGATGTAAATTGTTTTTTTTTGGTAACAGAATGTGGTGGTCGAGGCGTTTACAGGACTTATGACCTGTCATTGGTTAAGCAATCGCTTTATGCTAACAAAATTCCCCATTCCGCTCTTCTTCCGACCACCACGTCTGACAAATTTTTGGTGGTCGTAAGAAGGGCGGAATGGGAAATGTTGTTAACATAAAGCGATCGCTTAACCCAACCAATGACAGGTTATAAGTCCTGTAAACGCCTCGACCACCACATTCTGTTACCAAAAAAACAATTTACATCTTCGTCTCTATTGAGATCAAATAAATATTAAAAAAAAATTATTTCATTATTTATAAATAGATTTTTCAAAACCTTCTTCTGTGCCGTCCCATCTTACAATATCCTCGACCTCGCATAACCTTCAAATATCCGTGCTTCGTATTCTGTCATGAGAGGTTTCGTATTCATTCATGGGGGATTTCATATTCTGTCATGAGGGGTTTTGTATTCTTTCATGAGGGATTTCATATTCTGTCATGAGGGGTTTCGTATTCTTTCATGAGAGATTTCATATTCTGTCATGAGGGGTTTCGTATTCTTTCATGAGGGATTTCATATTCTGTCAAGAGGGGTTTCGTATTCTATCATGAGGAGTTTCGTATTCTGTCATGAGGGGTTTTGCTATCAATGCCGAGTCATTTAATAAATCTATTTCGTTTTTATAAAACAAAATTAAAACAAGCTTAACAAGGCTTTTTTCATTTTGTTTTATACCTGTATGTGACGGATATATCGAGATGTGGAAATTTCAAAACGTTTTCCTCAAATTTCAAGTTTGGTCATTTACTGTAATGTTTCGTATTATAATATTTTAATAAATTAATTAATTGTTACGTTCTGTCCCTGGTAAAATTTCTGACTGATGGGAATATGATATTCAGATGTCGGGCAGTAGGAAGTTTCGTGATCCTTCACGTTATTTATTTAACGTAACAGAGGACCAGCCTCCTGTTATCTGAAGTCCTATCATAGGCCTTATGTACATAATGCTACATATTTTCACTATCATAATTTTAGAGAATTTTATTAAAGTGATAATAACAATAATAATAATTTTCAAAAACAGACGAGTTCTGTTTTTGAAAATTGGGTTTGGTTCATGTGGTGCTCCCGTATATAACTAACTAACTAACTAACTAACCATCACGCCGTCTCCCCAAAAGGGTAGGCAGAAAGAATGGACTGTCACACTTTTACTGATGCGGCACTCCATCCTTCTCTTTTCGCCCCGTGTGATGGGTTGCGAACCTATATTTTGAGATATTTCGTGTATAAAGGAATTATTTTGGTCAATTTGATTGTAGCCACACTTTATAATAGTAAATTGTGACACGTAATACGTTTGTACTGTTTTTTGTTAAAAATAAATAAGTTTTTTTCGTTGTAATAAAGAATTTTGACAGATGTTAAAATAAATTTTTCATTCGTTCCAATGACAATTTGAATAATTTCTTCAATAATATTTAAAGTTCTTGCTGGTGTTGGATTGTTTAAAGTGCTTAATACAGTTATCAATATAAGTGGATACGTGGAATATAAATTAAATAAACACAAAAGTTCGGATCGTCCAGTTTACAACATTTGCGTCATCTAAAAGAACATTATTTGTTGCATTATTTTATTTTATATCATTGTATTTTATATATTATAATTTGTTTCACATTTATTTTGTGGACGTTGGACGATCGAAGCGCAGGAGATGGCTTATTGGTGGCGATGAGGTTCGCAACCCATCACACCGCATCTCTCGCGGGGGCGAAAAGAGAAGGATGGAGTGCCGCATCGGTTAAAGTGTGGCAGTCCATCCTTTCTGCCTACCCCTTCGTGGTGACGGCGTGATGGTTAGTTAGTTAGTAAGTTATAACTTTACTTCTATATTCGCCTTCAATTTGTGTTGTGGATTCATATTTGAATAAATATAAATGCTTCTATATTCGCCATAACTTTGTGTTGTAGATTTTAAATGTTTCTCTTTTTATATACATAGTATACAACACTCACTTTATATAAAAAAAATAAAAATTAAACACCAAATATGTTTCGGACACACAAGCCCTTCATCAGTGTTATTATATAAATATAAATATTAAAAACATTATAAAATCCGAATTTTATCCGAAATAATTCAGCAATTTTGAGCCTTTCTGTAAAATTATAGTTTTTTTTTTATTACTTCTACATTCACACATCGTGACCAGTGGCGGTACTTCCATACAAGCCGAAAAGCCGGGCTTGCCTTTGCACGAGTTAAAGCGATTTAATTCGTTGTGTTGCTAATTACTCCGCTGACATGCACATAAATGACTTAAGTGTATGTTTTGTTCCACTCATACGTACCGTAGGTGAGATGCCCGCGAAATCGCCTACGTCCACATGTTTTAATAATAATAATAATAATATGCTAACTTTTAAAGCGCCGTTTTTGTGATGTAATCACCTCAAGGGCGCATTAAGGGTGCATTAGAAAGTATAATAGAACAAAATATGCAAGTTTTAAATTGGGTATGAAATGTGAAAGATATGGGTTTTCAGCTTAGATCTGAAGTCTGTCGGATCATTTATGCATCTGAGGTGTGAAGGAAGATTGTTCCAAGCTGGTTTCATGTTTTCGATGGGCTTGCATAATGTAAAAGGGTCTTTGTCGCACTTATGTATTTTTGGGTTGTAATCATGTAGCTAGGTGCATATATACCAGAAGATATCTTAAAAAAATTGTATGGATTTGAAGCTGGGCTTTATCACTCTGAAGAATGTTACTATTCGATGTGTCAAAATACATTATCGTGACCCTCTACTAATATTTTAACACAAAAAAGTCGGACGGGCTTGCTTTACTGGTTGACCCTAGGCACGCCAGTGATCGTGACATGCACGCTCGTCGATTGTTCCTTCTTCGAACATGGCCGCCTTTCAGTAATTGATTTATTTGGTGACCCTTTCTTAATTTTATTTATCACGCATTCATCCGCCTTACATTCCTTTATTACTTCATCATTAGATATTCTATCATACATTGTTTTTACGCACATTCTTCTTAGTGACCTCATTTCTACGGCATTTATCCTACTTTTATCAGTCTTCTGCCAATTCCAAGCTTCACTTCCATACATAAAAACGAAAAGCAAAAATTCATTACTCAGATTTAAACCGTTGAAACAAAACAAACAGAGAAGTTCGAGAAATCTTTTATTGATGGACTGCGCAATTAATACGTGTTTTCACGAAAAATTTACTATTTGCCACTTAGCACAAATTAGCACTGTGTGTATATTTGTTTATTTGCGCTTTCAATGATGTCAGACGTGGACCAATTTCAGTAATGGCCGTTACGGATGATGCAACGCGAAGTGTGTTGGAAAGTCGACAAATTTTTAGATTTACACAGACAGAGATCACTTCTCACATTAGGGAGCGCGTCACCATCTAAAATAGAGCCATTCGATGTTGGTCACAGCTAACAGTATCGCACGCTTTACTTCCAGATTAGTCCGTACACTTTTTGTTTTGTGTGATGATGGGTAACGTGTGATTTCTCCTTCTCGACCGACGTTTCGAAGATCGTTGCAGTCTCCATCTTCAGTGTAATGTGGTGGTGGTAACAAGTGCCGGATGAGTTGTGTCTGCTAAGCAGTGGCGGTACTCCCATAGAAGCCCAGAAGCCCGGCATGCGTAAGAAATTTTGAATCAAAACCCCCAAATCTAAGTAATCATGCCCCCGCATAAACCAACAACCCACCAAATCACCTTCCTACAATGTTCCCATTAGACAGACGTAAGAGGAATAGCCACAAGATCTGAACCTCTGTAAGCCAGAATAGGTTTTGCTTTTTTGGGCTTCTATGGGAGTACCGCCACTCCTGCTAAGGTACTCACTATATGTGTTGACATTCTCACGTACACACTGCCGTAGACATAGTACAACAGTGAAGTACCTTAACAGGCACAACTCATCCCACACTTATTACCACCACCACATTACCCTACAGATGGAGACTGCAACGATCTCCGAAACCTCGTACGAGACGGAAAAATCACACATTGTTACCCAAAATCACACAAAACATATTGCTGCCAACCGTGAAAATTCAGGAACGGGAACGTTCCTAAACCAGGAACGCATTAGTGATGGTTGGACATTTATAAGACAAGATACTTTCTTAAGTCAAGAGTATTTGTCCTCTGAACGTACTTTCACTAATATGAAAGACGTCGATCTCCGAGGAGACCGCGTTCAGCAGACTAATTGCTCTTCCCACCGGTGTCACCAGAGGCAGATTGGTTCTGGCGGCCGGTAAAGTAGGTAAAACTATATTCTGAAGGTAAAACAATCTGTGCTGTCGCTGTTGGAGATATCTATCGGGGACAAAAATACCAACATCCTCCAGTACGGTCGAGTTTTCAAAGTATCCCCTAATTAATCTAAAGAAATGGGTTATTAGATGTCCATCTCTTCGAAGCTGCAGAGAATTGGTTACGAGCATTCCCAAAAGAAATGCCGTTGGATAGAGCCACGGATAACTACCATCCTACCGTTGGTTTGATAAATAAGTCAAAATAATATATCTCATAAAATTCCTAGAAACAGTCGTTCGTTCGTTTTATTCAAAGCGAGATATCAGCTTGGAATGCAGTTAAAATAGCATAAAACTATTATATGGAAGAATCTACGATTTTTTTAAATATATAAAAGGCATATTTTCTTAATTTGGCGTCTCACTTTAGTACTCAGATCATACTGCAACAGATGCTGTTCATCATTAACTTCCGCCTGACACAATTCACGGCAAGTTTGTCCGACACAAGAGAAGGGGAATATGGACGGCACTTCCCGGAGGCTGCGAAGACCGGGACCAGTCATCGGATAGAGAGATTCTATAGACGCCACACCTTGTATCCGGAGTTTTTACTCAAAAGATTCCGGAACTCGCATTTACTACGCTGTCTACAATAATAGCGAAAAAAATGTGTTTCACATAATCTTATAAATATGTCGGAACATAATTTCGGAGTATTTAAATTGATGGCAGAGAGGCGCCTCAAAGTTCTACTGCATTGAAACCGATTCGTTTTTTAAATGAGGTGGCAAAGAAGATAGACCTCTTTGGATGCAATTAGTCGAATTCTTCTTTTTAGCTCTGCGGTTTGGCCTAAGCTGGGCAGGTTTGGACTAAGCTGGGCAGCTTTCAGAAACATGGGTTACATCCAGTGGCGGTACTACCATAGGAACCCAGAAGCCCGGCTTGCGTGAGAAATTTTGAATCAAAACCCCCAAATCTAAGTAATCATGCCCCCGAATAAACCAACAACCCACCAAATCACCATTTAACAATGTTCCCATCAGACGTAAGAGGAATAGCCAAAAGAGCTGAACCTCTATAAGTCAGAAGAGGTTTTGATTAAAAAAAAATTACGCAAGCCGGGCTTTTGGGCTTCTATGGGAGTACCGCCACTGGTTACATCCTTAAAAACCGGAAAATACCTATCAACCTGAAACGAAAATTCTGTGAAGTCTGTGTTCTGCCAATTGGTACTTATGGTCTTGAAACTGTAACATTGTCCAAAAAAAGTGCCGAGAAACTACGAGTGACCCAAAGAGCCATGGAAAGAGACATGTTAGGAATAAGCCTGAGAGACAGAGTCAGAAACGATACGGTGAAAGAAAAAACAAAGGTCACTGACATCATCCACCGGGTGGCGACTCTAAAATGGCAATGGGCAGGTCACATACCCAGAAGCTCAGATGAAAAATGGACAAGAAGACTGCTGACTTGGAGACCGTGGACGGCAAAGAGAAGTGTAGGGCGATCGCAACTACGGTGGAAGGATGATCTGAACAGACACGTCGGAATAACCTGGATGCAGTCTGCACAAGACAGAGTGACATGGAAGCGAATGGAGGAGGCCTTTGTCCAGGAGTGGACGAGAATAGGCTGAGCGAATTCGTGAATACTCTTATGATAAGAGCAACAAAGAGATAACTGTCATATTTCTATTCACATGGTTCTATGTATTGTATATTTCCTTTGATGTTATTTTTTCTCACCCTTTACGTCGATTTGGCTCGCGGTGTGATGAAATAAAGAGTATTTCAACAAAATAATAATAAAATGAAAAAAAATTACAACTGATAAAATAATAAGATGGAGTAGTCTAAAAGGACCACATCGAAAGGACGAACCCAGCGAAGAAGCCCAAGATCGTGATGCACGAGACTCCATATATACCACGCGTTTCATATGTCTAAACCATCGCAATGATCCTTTCATAATTTTGTTCGTGATATTATTCATCCGCACTACATTCAACCGTGATATCAGCATTTGAAATTCTATCATACATCGTTTTACCACACATACGTCAAAGGGATATCATCTCTACCGCAATTATCTTCGTCCTCCAGTTCCATGATTCACTTTCATACAACAGAGTTGGAACTAAAACTCCATTGGGAATGCCATTTTTTGCTATCATTGAAGAATTCTTATAAGTTCTTATTTTTTTCACATTTTTTTTGTATACCTACAACAGATCGTTTGAACCAAATTACTTTATAAAGTTTGTTTTTTAGCTATTATATTGATTTTCATGATAAGTGGTAGGTAGCTAATCTATCGTCATTTTATTGTCACGTGAATTCTACACCAGATCAAAGACAGTGTGACAATCACATTGCTATCGCCGGAATTGAACCCGGGATCTTCGGTACGGCAGCAAGAGCTCTTGGCACTCAGACATATAAGGGAAAGTACGTTCAGAAGACAAATATTCTTGACTTTGGAGATTATCTTGTATTCCTAATGTCGAACAATCTCTCATGCGTTCCTGGTATTATATATTTTTTATGTTTTACTTGTTCTCAATAGATGCCTTAAACTATTATATAATTGTTGTTTGTAATATCTTTTGAGAAAATAAACTGATTTGATTTGATTTGATTTGATTCTATAATACTAAAAAATATCTATAACCGACAATATTTTTTCAAGCCGTGTTTGGATGCGCATTATTGATGATAATTAATACGCACGATTATTATATGTCTAACGTAATTAAGTTTTTTTATGATTCATATGATTTGTGTTGATGAAATGATTTCCTTATCGCCATTTCCAGAGTTTTCCGCTAAAGAGCGAGCAGTGTGGTGCCTACTTAGTATGGTGCCCTTGATGCAGACTCCTGACGTGTCGCGGATCACAGACGTGAGGCGAATATGAACGTTCTCAGTCTCGTGTCGACTCACTTCCTCGTCCATTCATACTCTTTCCGCCACATTTATTTCGGACTCTGACGTCGGATGTTTTTTTCCCGAGAAGAATTATTCCAATTGGTCATGCCAGCTTATCCGTGGCCGCCTCCGACTTTTACATTTATGCGCTAAAAGCGATACATCTCAGTACCTATTTGGCAAAAGCACACATGTTATTTTATCGCATTCTACAAAAAAGTCCATAAAAATAAAGTTAAAACATTATTTTCTTTGTTTTGTAAAATTAATTTAAATATATCAAATAATGACGAATGAATTTCACCAAAGAAAAAATAAATACTCTTTAACAAATACAATAAAATACACGCATCGGAAAGGATCACTGATTCTTGTACCGACTCTTACGTATGAAATAGAAGCATGGAACAGGCAAAAAAGTTTGAAAGTATAATAAATGCAATAGAAATGAGATCTCTTAGACGAATGTGTGGTAAATCTGTATATAATAAAATGTCAAATGCAAATATAAGAAGAGCGATTCAACAAAATAATAATAAAAAAGAATAATTATAATGATAATAATAATAATAATCATAATTATTATTAGTATTATTATTATTATAAATATAAGAAGTGAATGTAGTGCGAATTAAAGTGTTATGAACAAAATAATGAAAGCATCATTAAGATGGTTTGGACACATTGAATGAAATAAACGTAGATAGAAGGGTGAAGAAAGTGTACGTAAACGACCGAAACCGAACAAGAAATAGATGAAGACCGAGGAAAAACGTGGCACGATATAAAATGTCGGCCACGTGAGAGTCGGAGAAATTGACGTGCGTGCTTGACACGATGTAAAAAATCTTGAGGACACGAGAGACCATTCATTCTGGTTTTCACTTTCGTTCACCATTCGTTCGATGAGACGGCGTGATGGTTAGTCAGTTATGTTTAATGAAGTTTCACAAATCCGTGTATGAGAAAAGAGTAGTTTATTGTTTTTTATATATATTTATTTAAAAATACGTGTGTAATATTTTTTTTGAGTTTTTAGGGTTTTGATGACATATTGGTTTTTGTCAAAATTTTCCTAAATCATTCTCGTATTGCAAAATTAGTGATAGATATTTTATTATTTGTATTGTTTTTCTAATGGGTTCTATACAAAACCTATGAGTTTTAGAAACATAAACTTTTGCCTGTATTTGAGATTTATAGACTTATAGATATTAAAATCTAAAAATTGACAAAAACTGACATGTGCGCTTTTACCAAATAAGTACGAATCTCTACATTGAATGTAATACGCCGTACTGAAATTCTTTATTGTGTTCCCAATACAAGTGACCGCGTTATTAATGCGTTCAATCCGTTTTCACCTTTACGTACGTAATTTTCGATATTTTCTTATTTTCAATTCACTCTAGCGGCGCCTACCGTAATTTCCCAATTCCATTAATGTGTGTAGGAATCCCATAAAATTATTTTTATGAATCAATCATTTTTGTAATATTTTTTTATGAATCAAGTCGCTATATGTTCCGCCGATACGAGATAAGTATATAATGTTCTAGTAATTTCAAGATAAATCAACTTAAATCAGTAAATAAAACAGCGTCTGTCTTTATACTGATTCATACTTATATTTCGTTTATTCATACTTATATTAAATTCAAAAAATATATTTTGTTATTTGAAATTTCATGGTAGTTAATCATAAAAATATAAATAAAAAATGTGTTTTTTTTAATGCATATTTAGATAAAATCCACTAATGTTTATATCTTCAACCGGTTTCAGCACTTCTATCTTCTGACACTCGCCCACTTTTTTTACCATTCTTTCTTCATTCATTATATTCATTCAATATTCCTTTTATTATTTTGTTCAAAACACTTTCGTTCGCACTGCATTCAATATATTTTCATTCGACACTTTATAATACACAGATTTTTCGCACATTCATTTAAGAAATGTCATTTCTACTGCATTTATTCTACATTCAACCTGCTTTTGGAAGTTTCATGATTCGCTTCCATACATACAGTTAGATCATTGGGCACTGCCATTTTAGCTTTTTTAGATAGGCAATGACTTTAAGCACACCATTCACTTTTTTGCCTGCCCCAACCCTTATTTATTCATTTTATAACTAACTAACTAACTAACCATCACGCCATCTCTCCGAAAGGGTAGGCAGATATAATGGACTGTCACACTTTAACCGATGCGGCACTCCATCCTTCGCTTTTCGCCCCCGCGAGAGACGCGGTGTGATGGGATGCGAACCTCATCGCCACCAATAGGCATCTCCCGCGCACACTTCGATCGTCCAACGTCCACAAAGTAAATCTAAAACAAATCATATAAAATATAATGATTTGAAATAAAATAACAAAGTAAAAATAATTTATAACAATGCTACTTTAGATGGTGCACTTACCCGCCGTTTTTTAAATTAAATGTAAAAACTTAAAACAATCTTTCACCAGCAAAAACTTTTTAATATTATTGAAGAATTTATTCAAATTGTCATTGGAACTAATGAAAAATATATTTTCACACCTGTCAAAATTCTTTTTATAAACGAAAAACTTATATAATTTTAACATCAAATTAGTACAAACGTATTTCGTGTCACAACTAACTATTATAAAGTTCGGCAACAATCAAATTGACCAAAACAATTCACTTATACACGAAATATCTCCAAATTTACGGGAGCACCACATGAATGAGCACCAATCTTATTAATTTTAATTTTTATAAATAAATAAAAAAAACATTTTTTATATATATTCTTTAATATAGTATCATAAATACAAAAGAGATTTCTGATTCACTTTAATAACAAAAGTTAGACAATAACCCAATTATCAATTGCGAATTATCTTATCTCTTCCAATGATAACTAATACTGTTTATCTGTATTTATTTTTAGATAACCACCAATCCTTACCTTTAACTTAGATAAGTAAAATAGAAAGTAGATAAACATTCTATTAATATTTGTGAAATGTATACTTATATCTGTATACGAATCCTGGATTTTCACCTGTGGGTGGTTAATTTAAATTTTTAATTGTATCTCAATAGAGACGAAGAAACAAACTGGAAACTGAATATGGATGATCAAGGTGTTTGACTTATGACCTGTCATTGGTTGGGTGCCCAACCAATGACAGGTCATAAGTCCTGTAAACACCTTGATCATCCATATTCAGTTTCCAGTTTGTTTCTTCGTCTCTATTGAGATACAATTAAAAATTTAAACATTCTATTGTTTGTATTATAATGTTCATTATGTATTAACGAAAATCTTAACTTGAAACTCTGACAGAGAATGATTAAATGTAATATGTGGTCTGTTCTACTATATGGCTGCGAATCCTGGACTCTGAAAGTGAATGGAAGATTTCGAGATGTGGATATACCGCAGAATGCTCCGTATACCGTGGACCGATAGGGTCAGTAATACAGACGAGCCAGAGCCCATAGAAAACTGTTGTCGAGTGTGAAAATAAGAAAGGTCTCATATTTGGGTCACGTGCTAAGGGGAGAAAAATACCACCTCCTTCTACTGATATCAATGGGTAAACTGGAGGGACGTCGGGGAGTTGGTAGAAGGCAGCTGTCCTGACTGCGGCACATCAAAGAGTGGACAGGAATTACAAGAGTTCAGAACCTGTTCCAAATGGCGCAGGATAAAGATGCCTTTGCCGTAGTGATCGCCAACGTTCGGGGGACCTGAAACGGCACCGAAAGAAGAAGAAGATTGGGGTTCAGGTAATTACTTACAATTAAGGAAATAAATCAAAGATTGGACTTGACGTTAAATTTTTTTTTTTTGTGTACACAACAGGTCGTTTGGACCCAATTACTGCATACAATTTTTATTTTTTAGCTATTATATTGATTCTCGTGACGTGTGATAGGTAGCCAATCTATCGCCATTTTATTGTCACATGAATTCTACACCAGACCAAAGACAGTGTGACAATCACACTGCCATCGCCGGGAATCCCAGGACCTTCGGCATGGAAGTCAGAGCTCGTAACCACTCTGCCACGAAGGTCGTCAATTTATATGATTATTTATAATATTTTCTTTATTTTTAATTGCTTTTTATTTTCTAAATTTTAATAAATTTCATAAAACACTTAAATTTCATTTAAAATATTATTTTTTAATATGGTTTCATAAATACAAGAGAGATTTCTGATTCACTTTCAAAACAAAAGTTACAGACCATAAAACCAATTATCAATTGCGAATTATCTTATCTCTTCCAATGACAACTAAAACTGCTTATCTGTATTAATTTTAGATAACTAACAACCCTTACCTTTAACTTAGATAAGTAATATAGAAAATAGATAAACATACTATTGTTTGTAGTGTAATAATGTTCATAATGTATTTAAAACGAAATTAAATTGTAAAATTACCACGATAAGATGGAATAATTACTCTTAAACAAATGTGCCTCTTATCTTTTGAGTAATCTCTAATTTGGGTAACCAATTATCTTATTAATATTGTAGCCACAAGGAAACACCGCTGTCAGTTATCGTTGTTATGGAATTCCGACCAGAATGACCGGTCAACCTTCAGACTCTAATACGCTCATTGTTCCTTCGCCTACATACTTCATTGTGTTCGCGAACTGTGGAAATTTGATACGCTTATTTGAAAAACCACGCATGTCAGGCCAAAAACCACGCGAGGAAATCAATGAAAAGCATATTTCGCACGTTTGTAGGACGGCACACCGGTTACCTACATTACTCATACACTTTATGTCACAGAACATTTTTTTATCCAAAACATAACATACTTGATTCTCGTTATGGAGTAATATATTAATCTTTATATTTTTAACCTTGCGTTCTAAATTTTAACACCTTTGAGTTTATATGAATTTTAAGAAAAATTGTAAGTAACATTTATTTTGTTTTTTTCCTCTTGTTCTTGTACAATAGTTTTGACCAGTTTCCACAGGTCGCTACAATCTTTTGATCCAATCTTCTACTAGAAGTTGTTGGCGATCTATCAAAACCAGTCAAAATAAGAGCTAGTGGTATAAAACAAAATAGATTTATATGAATTAACATTACATAACATTTTGAATGTATACAAATACTTGTAGACGAACAACTGGATTTCACCCATTGCGGGCTATAACAACTTCAATATATACAACTTCCAAAAATTTGTCAGACATGGTGGTCATAAGAAAAAAAATATATATGGAATGGGGAATGTTGTATTACATAAAACATGCGCTTAACCCAACCAATGACATGTCATAAGTCCTGTAAACACCTCGATCAACCATATTCTGTTTCCAATTTGCATCTTCGTCTCTATTGAGATACAATTGAAAAAAATTATAATTTAATGTTTCTTTTTTTATATGTACTTTGTATACAACACACTTTATTTTAAAAATATAACTATTAAAAACCAAACATGTTTCGGGCACACAAGCCCATCAGTGACATATAATAAATATTTTTAATTTATTCATAAACGTTCCGAAATAAATCATTTTAATATCTCTCAAAACTGACCACATTCGTGAATTTTTTTTTAATTTTTGTAATATTTATCATATATCACCGATGAAGGGCTTGTGTATCCAAAACATTTTTGGTTTTATTTTTGTTTTAATAAAGTGTGTGTTGTATACAAAGAATATAAAAGAATATAGAAATTTATTTAAAATTTCCTAATTTTAAAATTCATTTTGAGTCCGTTCTTCTTGATCGGTTTCGAAAGTTTTATACATTGATCATAAAGAGAACGAAATAATTCATAATGACAGTAGGTACTCGTATATCCAAAATTTAGCTTAACTTTTGTAAAGTCTATATTTGCATACAGTGAAGAAACCTTGCAAAATTATTGCCAGAAACTGTGGACAAAGACAAACATATTTCTGTTGAAGTTCTAGAAATTTTTATTTTATTTTATGGGAGTGACGTGTTTTACTTTAATAGGACAATATCAAAAGTAGAGAAAGTATACACATTTGATGATACCTAGTCTGAACTTCTGAATAATTAAAAAATATATATTAATAACTCCTGTATATTACGCAAAGCAATCAGCCTCACAGGACTCGTCCTCATGGAAGATCTACCAAAAGATGGAGAGATAGTAGAGAATCCAACTCACAGAAGGAGCAACCCTCTGGAGAACAGACCACATAGGTCTATAGCAATGAAGAAGAATATATAGAATCGTAATTAATAAGAATGAAAACGTCTGTTTTCTAGAAGTTTTATAATATCTTATGGGAATGGCATGTTTCGCCTTTCTAAGGCATAATCAAATGTGCATTTGATTCTTATTAATAATTTAATACAGAGTGTACATGGAAAGAATGAATGAAGAAAGAATGGTAAAAAAAAGTATATGTTGACTGCACTGTTCGGTCAGTCATTTCCTCGTGCGCCCTTGGAGTAATTGATTTTAAAAAAACGGCGCACTTAAAATTCAAGTCATCAGAATAATAATATTAATAAATTCACAACGGAATTCCATCGTGAGATTTAAATAGAACCATTTACCTAATTTATTGAGAAAATTAGATTCGTAAACATTCGGCATAACTATGTAGTTATGATATTAAGTTTGCTTGCAAAGAAAGTATAAATAGAGTCTGTGTGGTAAATCATAAGGCTCCAAGTCGCTCGAGCCCGCCACGGCCGATCCTGCCTGCCGCCTACTGGATTCGCGTGCCGAACGCCGATCCGCACCGTACATGGGCATAGATCCATAAGAAATTACAACCAAAACTAGACCTTCAGACCATAAGTTTACGCTGTTAGTTGTGTATATCCACGCCGAGACAATGTTTTAACACTTCGATTTTATGCCTCTTGTTAGCCGAAGAGATCAAGTAGCCTATTGAATGTCGTAAACTTTGAAATGCTTTTATAGCCCAGATTGATTCATAAAAGTTGATTGCCACTTCATTATCTCAGCAGCGATCATCTAACGTGGAGTGACAGATATCTGAAGCATGTTTAAAGAATTTTCCAATAATGCGAAAAAAATAGAAAATAAAATTAAAATAAGCATATTTCTTGTTAGTTCAATGAGCATGAACCAATAAATTTTTACACATTGTTTTAATGTTACGCAATGAAAATTAAACTTAATCGGGTGGTGGTTAGGGGATAGAACGCTTGGCTCCTGATCCAGGGGACATGGGTTCAAGCCTGGACACGACCAGATTCCTTCTTCATAATAATGAGCTATTTTCTGCTCACATTAAAGATTGTAACATGAATTCTAATATCATTGATATAAATCCTTGATGTTAGTCTTTTCAAAACAAAACAAAAACTCTTAGTTAAACACTTTTTGTACTTGACAATAACCACTTTATTTTTGAGGATAAGGGCCTACCGGTTTCGCTCTATGCGAGCTTCTTCGGCGCTTTACACACACAGTAAGTGTAAAGCCCTGAAGAAGTTCGAATAGAGGGAAACCGGCAGGCCCTCATCCTCACAAAATAAGTGGTTGTATGCCAAGTTTAAAAAGTGTTTAATTAAGTGTTAAATATGTCCAACCATCAAGTAATGGCTTCTTATCAAAGTTTAAACTATTTATATCGATTTATATAAATACAACATTATACCACAATTATATGTTTATATTTAAAAAAAATACTTACACATTCGGCAGAGAAGACGATTCTGGAGAGACCACGTTGAGAAGATAGACCCAAAGAAGATTCCCAAGACAGAGATGCACGAGACTCTAGAGGGCCGTCGATCACCAAGACGATAGATGTCTTCAGCACAGGAACAAAATTGGTATCCTGTCTGAACAGTTCCCAATATCTACAGCAAAAAGAAGATGAAGATGTATAATAATGATTTTTAATTTCATAAAATCATGAATGCAAAATACTAAGATATTAGCACGATTTTCAGATAATAGTATATCGTCTTTGATTGGAGATTTCAGAGCTATTTCAACTACCTGGATGATTCGTCCACTTCGAGACTCGTTTTTGATTTTTTTCAATAATATTTGTGATTTCCTAATATCCAATAAGTCACCATAAATCTCGCAGATAGTCTTCGTAGCCTGTCGCTTTTCTTTTTTATTTGGTATTAAAAAAGCATTCATTTCATAAGATGTTGCTCCGATGAACACGTTACTCTTATTGTCGTAAGAGGGATAAGAAGGGCGATTTTTTTCTTAGGCCAAAGAACAGGTATACGCTTGACACAAAAAAAACTTCAAAACACGTCATCACTGCTCAACAGACCAAGGAGACAATTTTGAAGGTGGTAACTTTACTTATGTAACCATCACCCCTTTTCTCCGAATGGGTAGGCAGAGCTGATGGACTCCGAATGGGAAGGCAGAGCTGGCTCTCTATCCTGATATACCTCTCGGACATACTATCAACATTCATACATCGTAACATGCACGGTCGTCGATTTTTCCGAGATCGTAAGTGGCCGTCATTAATAATTTATTAGTTGGGTCATGCCGTGCTTTCTTGGGTCATCCTCGGCTTATTTTTTCCATTCACATCGCTTGTATACACATTTTCAACCAGTTTCTCCCATCCGTTCGTTCTATGTGTCCAAACCAGTACGGGGATCCTCTTTTAATGTTATTTATGATGCAATCATCTGCCTTACATTTCATTCTTATTCCGACGTTCGGTATTCCATCATAAATCGTTTTCACAGTGATCTCATTTCTACGGCATTTATCATACTTTCATCCTTTTTGTCAGTTCCAAGCTTCACTTCCATACATAAGCGTTAGCAATAGAACTCCATTCTGATGATATATATGATGTTCGCCCATAAAAAAATTCCTAACTTATGCGTACCCCTAATAATGTTTTGAGTAAACTAGTAAACTGGAAACATGTTTGGAATATTTATATCGTAACATTAGAACTACTGTCATACCGCGGTTACGGAATTAGTTTAGTACATTTAAACTAATCCCAATAGAGTGTAATTCAAGCCTTGCTGGAATCAAATTTGCTCGCAAGACAATAAGTCGCAATTAGTTTGATAGTTTTATCTTCGGAGCGGCCTCCGAGCTGTGGGCCGAATCAGGGACCGGTGACTGGCGCCAGGAGTACACAACGCTCTGATAGTACATACACTACAGAACCTACATACTAGATGATGTGCAATATATTTTATTAAATTAATTATATCTTCATTAAGGTCTATTTACACTCACCAGTTATTACCGTCCCGGCCGACACGTCACAATAAAAATTTCTGAATGTAAATAGACCTTTCGTTAAGCAAGAATATATCTATTAAGCGTATTAAAACCAGGGTTCATGGAATGAGCCTCCACGCGTGGTGTTATATAACACTTGGACTTGTATCTTCTGGCTTACAGAGGTTCAGCTCACGTGGCTATTCCTCTTACGTCTGATGGGAACATTGTTGGAAGGAGATTTGGTGGGTTGTTAGTTTATGCGGGGGCATGATTTGTGTGGCCCGGAGTGTTCCTCTGAAGGAGGATCGATTTTGGGCGCTTGTGACGGCTAGAGGTGTTTGGGTCGTAATTTGAGAGGTATTTTATTGTGGGGTTAAGGTGTGAAGGGAGTCCTTTGTAAAAACGTTCGGCAAGTTTCAAAATGAATTCATCTATCATCGGGATTCCCGATTCTAGGTGCAGTTGCGTGATCCTAATCCATGAATGCACACCAAGCGATAAACAGATGGCCTTAATTTGCAGGATTTGGAGTTTTCGTATGTGACTCGAAGCTGCATAGCTTCAAATTGGGGCTGCATAAGTGAAGATCGGCCTTATGACCGTTTACACTCGGCTCTCCTAGAAACGACACATTATCGGTCAAATCTTCCACAGTGGCAAGATAAAATTAAAGATAAGGCCCTTATTTAAACCATCCCTGTGAAACTAGCTTGTCACTAGACTATCAATGAGATTACGAAGTACTATAAATCCTAAGATTATCGATATGTTTTACCATTTCTTCTTGATTGGAGTCTGATATAATCTATTATATGTTAATCAATAGATTATCGAAATATCTTCTGATTATCACAGAGATATAAAGCAAACCCTCACCAAGTCTACCACCAGGAAACTCCGTGTAACACAAATGAACATGAAAGAGCCATGCTACATTTAAGACTCTCAGACTGAATAAGAAATGCTGAAATATGTGGAAGGTTGGTGGTAATGTATATCGTTGAAAGAATGGTTAAACTCAAATGATCATTTACGGGAAATATTTCTAAACTCATATACCAAAGATGGACCAGAAGGGTGGTGGAGTAGATACCTCGCAAGGATAGAAGAAGCAGAGGAATACCTCATCACACGATGGTCTGATGACATTAAAAAAATGCTGGTGACTGACTGCTAAAGGCACAAGATAGCAATATGTGGAGAAGTATGGGGGAGGCTTATGTCCAACAGTGGAAGACGTCGTCTGTTTAAGTAAAAGTAAAAAAGTATTAATTAGCTTTCTTAAATTCTCATAATTTTATAAACGAAATTTTATTTTCTTTCTTCCTCGTTTCTGTCACAATTCTTGTGCGTTTTTTTTTTTAATAACTAAAACTAACTAACTAACCATCACGCCGTCTCCCCGAAGGGGTAGGCAGAACAAATAGACTGCCACACTTTTCTTTCCTGACATATTTCTCTTGCTTCCTCAACATTCATACATCGTGTCATGCACGCACGTCGATTTCTCTGACTCCTCACATGGCCGACCTTCAATATTTGATTTATTTGATCGTGCCACGTTTTCCTCGGTCTTACTCTATTTCTTGTTCCATTTACATCATTAACATATAATTTTTTTACCATTCTTTTTTCATTCATTCTTTCCATATGTCCAAACCATCTTAATCCTTTCATTATTTTGTTCATGACACCATCATTTGCACCGCATTTACTTTTTATATTTTCATTCGACACTCTATCATACACAGAGTATCCGCACATTCGTCTAAGAGATCTCATTTCTACTGCATTTATTCTACTTTCATCCTTCTTTTGCCAGTTCCATGCTTCGTTTCCATACATAAGGGTATAATAAATAAAAGTATGTCTACAGTCCTGTATTGTGCATTGCATGCAAATCTTAAAAATAATAATAACGTAAGGTCAGTAGTAGGATATCAAATGTTCACCAACACACTTGTGAACACGCGAAGAAAAAGATTGCGGTTCAATAATTTGTTTAACATTCGCCGAAAAAGGTGTTCGACAACTCTCCGACGTTGGACCAAGGAGATAAACTCTTTGTGCGCCGCCCACGGAAGGCTCGGCGTCATACGTACGTGGGCCAGCCAAGGAGCGAGCCTGGTTGGCGTTGGCTTGCAGCAGACACCACACAGCGCACAGCATACAGTATGCGAGGGACTACCAAAAATTTGGCGAAATCTGAATTCGGCGAAAATTTACACACATTCCAATTCATTAAAAAATAATTTTTTTAATTAATTATAATATCCAGGCTAGCTGGCCAAAAAGCCCTCAGCATTCCCACGCCTTCAAAACCAAGAAGAAGAGGTCGCCCAATGGCAACATGGTGGGCCAACGCGAGAACCCGACATTGGAGATGAGTCAAAATAGGAAAGTTTGGCGTTTTGGGAAATGGCAAAGGGAAGATCCAGGCTAGCTGGCATACGACACACTGGGCCAGTCTGTCAATGCCAGCTAATGAAGAAATTTCAGTATTATCATATTTACTGTGTTTTGAAAAATCGTGTAAAACTCCATAATAAATAATTTGAATGAAAACGCCTGTATTCTAGAAGTTTTATTATATTTAATGAGAGTGACATATTTCGCTTGCAAGACAAAAGTGCCATACCCATAAATTATTACAAAAATTTTAGAAAATTAGAACTTATACAAGTTTTTATATTCTAAAGGATGGTAATTAAGCCTAGAATTACCTGAAGGCACTGCAACTGGACAGCCCGATGACCCAGGACCGCGAAGCTTGGCGAAGTCATGTTACCAGAACCACCCCAAAATAACGGAAAACAGCTAGAAGAAAAAATAAAGAAGATTTTATTTTTCGTATTCATCTCGGTGTGTGATTTGGCTTCCTCCACAGTAGTCCTCCGCTGGTTCTTATCCCTGGACAACTCTCCATTCTCCAGGTACATAGGGATGTCCGAGTTCCGACGCGATTGTATTGGTTTTAGTAATCATGTGATATTTTACCATACATAGTTATTAACCCAAAGTAACCCCGTACAATATAATGAACAAAAATCTAAACGGTCACTAAGAAATGGCAATAAACAAATACAAAAACACATACTGAGAAAATAAAAAAGTTCTTTCTAAAGTTAAGTTAGGTACCTGTTAATTAAAAGAACGGTTAATTACTATTTATATGGCAAAACATTAATAAGTGGGATTAGTCATAGTTAAAATTAAGTATGCGAAATCTGTTGATAAATTTATATACAATAAAACAAAGATGGGGAAAAAAATTGTGATTAGAAAGGACAATTGTACACAATAGAAATTACAAAAGTATTGTCACAGTTAATAATAATAATAAGGTTAAGAATCTGCAAAGAATATTATAAGAGAACATATACATCATCATCATCAACCATTAGTCTTGCAATGCTAAACATAGGCCTCCCTTCCTAACTTCCACAACTCTCTATCTCTTGCCGCTCTGTGCCATTGACCTCCTGCCACTCTCTTCATATCATCAGACCATCTGGCTTGTGGTCTGCCAGGATTTCTATGGCCGGTTCTCGGTCGCCACTCCAGGGTGCGGCTTGTCTTGTTGTTAGAGAACATATTAAAGGTGAGAAAAACCGTAATGAGAAGGAACAATTACACATAATATAAATTCAAATACGATGAGTAATATGAGTCATTTATAGCGAAAAATGAAAAATAATAATTGTAATGCATAAACAGAATTTTATAATTTAACAGTAAATAAACAAAAGTTTGGGTCACTCGTAGTTTCTCGGCACTACGAGTGACCCAAAGAGAAGAAGAGCCATGGAATGAGCTATGTTAGGAATAAATCTAAGAGACAGAGTCAGAAACGATACGGTGAGTAAAAAAACAAAGGTCACTGACATCATCCACTGGGTGGCGACTCTAAAATGGTAATGGGCAGGCACGTAGCCAGAAGCTCGGAAGAAAAGTGGACAAAAAGACTGCTGACTTGGAGACGTGGACGGCAAAGAGAAGTGCAGTGCGACCGCAACTACGGTGGAAGGATGATCTGAACAGACACGTCGGAATAACCGATGCAGTCTGCATAGGACAGAGTGACAATGAAGCGAATGACGGAGGCATTTCTCAAGGAGTGGACGGGAATAGGCTGAGGGAGAAGACGAAGAAGAAGAAGAATAGAAATTAAAAATTATTTCACAGTTAATAATAATATGGTGAAGAAACTGCAAAGAGTTTGGGTCACTCGTAGTTTCTTGGCACTACGAGTGACCCAAAGAGCCATGGAAAGAGTCATGTTAGGCATAAGCATAAGAGACAGAATCAGAAACGATACGGTGAGAGAGAAAACAAAGGTCACTGACATCATCCACCGCAATGGGCGGGTCACGTAGCCAGAAGCTCGGAAGAAAAGTGGACAAAAAGACTGCTGACTTGGAGACGTGGGCGGCAAAGTGCAGGGCGACCGCAACTACGGTGGAAGGATGATCTGAATAGACACGTCGGAATAACCTGGATGCAGTCTGCACAGGACAGAGTGACAAGGAAGCGAATGGAGGAGGCCTTTGTCCAGGAATGGACGGGATAGGCTGAGGAAGAAGAAGAAGAAGAAACAAAAGCTTGTAAAAAAAGGTACGTATTTTTGTTTTCACTATTTAGGAAAGATTTATTTTTAACTGCCATTCCCCGATATTTTGGGCAGCACCTCGATCAGCATACACACAGACATACTGACTTACAGCCGTGCAGGCCGCGGGCAGCAGATAGTGGCAGGAGGTGTTGCGCAAACAGTCGCAGCGGGCAAGTGTAATCTGTCTGATCGACCTGTTTGATTTGTCACAGTGCAAATGTCACATACACCGATATATCAATATAATCCTTTGTTCTGGTTTTCATTTAGATCTCGTGCATTCCACTAGGGAAATTAATTTAACCCTTTATTACCTGAATTTGGAAACAACTTAACAACGTAGATTTTCACAATAATTACTACGAATGAAAACGTATTTTTTCTAGATGTTCCATAACATAATTAATATAAATGAAAACGTCTGCCTTCTTGGAGTTTTATTAAGTTTTTTTATGAAATGATATGTTTCGCCTTTCTAATGCATTTGATAATGCTTTAGGAGGGCGAAACATGTCATTCCTTAAAAAAATAAAAACTCCTAGAAGACAGACGTTTTGATTTATATTAATTATTTAATATGGAGTTTTACAGTTGCAAAATTGAAGACATAGTGAGTTGGAGTAAGCAGAGAAGACGATTCTATAAAGACCTCATCGAGAGAATGGATCCACCAAGAATTAGTAACATCGTGATGCACGAGACTCCAGAGGGCCGTCGACCACCAAATAGATGGAGAGAAGGCTGGTCGTCTTCATCACAGGAAAAAAGTTCATATTCTGCATAAACAGATCGCAAGATCTACAATCAACATTATCAAATGTCTTAGAAAGGCGAAACATGTCATTCCCATAAACTTTCATAAAACCTGTAGAGAACGTACGTTTTCATTTGTATAAAATTTATATGGAATTGAACAAATGCATAAAAACGCATTCCAACTCGTACTTAGTTTCGTTTTTGGTGTATTTTGACCAATCCGGATAATCGAGGTATTAATGTATTCTAATGACGAGGTTTTACTGTATTCTAGGACACGAGGGAAGATTGCCTGTTTTCTTTCACTCCATCTCAAGGAGCCATACTAAAGTATCTCTCCATTCATTGAATCTGAACGCCTTCATCAATCACGTCCACCGACAATATTATTGTTCCGCGGCCTCTGCAGTTGAGCAATGTGCAAAATTAAAAAATGCTCCATACATTCAAATTACCAAACTCCGCGCACTCACGCACATCGTGTAACTATCTCCGTAATTAAGCCCCATTATAACTATGTGAGTAGTTACCACAATTACCCATTCATTTCTAATTAAAGTCTCAATTTACTTACACACAAGCATTTACTAATTATTCCTATCACGGTAATCTAAAAATCTTTTATTAGAAAATAAATATTGCTAGAAGAAATTGTTAGTTGGCAACAAGCCCAAAGATAGAATCATAACATATTTATATAATTAACTTATTGTTAATGATCCTTTCATTATTTTGTTCATGACACCATCATTCCCACCGCATTCACTTCTTATATTTTCATTCGGCACTCTATCGTACACAGAATATCCACACATTCGTCTAAGAGATCTCATTTCTACTGCATTTATTCTTTCTTCATCCTTCCTTTGCCAGTTCCATGCTTCGCTTCCATACATAAGGGTCGGTAGAAGAACACCATTGTGCACTGCCATTCTAGCTTTTTTGGATAGGTTTTTGTTTTCGATGACAACTTTAAGTGCACCATTCACTTTGTTGCCTGCCCCAACCCTTCTTTCAATATCCCTCTCCACTCTCCCATCTCTTGTAAACATACTACCTAAATACACAAACTCAACTACTTGCTCCAAATTTTCACCATTCACGCTAATGTTGCAGACTGTCATGGTTTCTTCCTTTTCAAAAATCATTACCTTGGACTTATTAACATTCATCATCAGATCATTTCGCATGCATACCTCATACATACAATTGATAGGATCAGAACAGGATCATTAAGATGGTTTGGACATATGGAAAGAATGAATGAAGAAAGAATGGTAAAAAAATTATATGTTAATGATGTAAATGGTACCAGAAATAGAGGAAACCGAGGAAAACGTGGCACGATCAAATAAATCAAATATTGAATGTCGGCCATGTGAGGAGTCAGAGAAATCGACGCGCGTGCATGACACGATGTATGAAGGTTGAGGAAACGAGAGAAATATGTCAGGAAAGAAAGGTGTGGCAGTCCATTCTTTCTGCCTACCCCTTCGGGGAGACGGCGTGATGGTTAGTTAGTTAGTTTAACTTATTGTTTTACATAAATGAAAAATTTTCGTTTCTGGAATTTTTTTATACGTTAAGTCGTTTGAACCCAATTACTGTGTATAATTATTTTTCTTGCTTTAATTATATATTGATTATCATGACATGCGAAAGCCTCAATAAGCACCTAAAGTCGCGTCTACTGTCTAGAAAGACAAAGACCACAATATATTATATAAAACGCTGATTAGACCAGTCCTAACATATGCCTCGGAGACTTGGACGCTCACTAAACGGGATGAAAACAAAATTAACTGCTTCGAAAGGAAGATCCTCCGCAGAATCTTCGGACCCATTTAGGATGGTCAGAGGTGGAGAAGGAGATACAACACAGAGCTCTACGATTTATACCAGGACGTCAGCGTGGTCAAGTTTATAAAGATTAACAAACTGCGCTGGCTAGGGCACTTGCACCGCATGGGAAATCTGGAGACCCCCAAAAGAGTGTTGTATGACAATCCAGGAGAGCGAAGAAGCATCGGTAGGCCGAGACTGCGATGGCTGGATGGTGCCGTGGCAGATTGTCGGGTTCTGGAACAGCAAGACTGGGAGGTGGCAGCCAGAGATAGGACAGGATGGAGACGTTTCTTGGAGGAGGCCAAGACCTACCAAGGATTGTAGCGCCGGAGAAGAAGAAGAGGACATGTGAAAGGTAGCTAATCGATCGCCATTTTATTGTCACGTAAATTCTACACCAGACCAAAGATGGTGACTATCGCCGGGAATCGAACCCGGGACCTTCGGTATAACAGTCAGAGCTCTAACCTTTCTGTCACGAAGGTCGTCATTATGTATATTTTAGGTTTTCAGGTTTTTTCATTATATCCGAACGCAGTAGATTTTAAAGGAAAGCATTGTAAATTGTGTAAAAAATAAAAATGTGATATAAAATTTTTTTTATTGTACCAACTTATACCAAGATTTTTTTACTAACAATATTATTATAATATAGTTGGAGCAGATTTTATTATTCGGAGTATCGAATTTGAAAATTATTCGTATATTATCAACAAAGGTTTTTTTATTATTATAATTTGTCGCGAGTGAACATTTTCTTTGATTTTTAGAATCGGGAATCTCAATGATATATGAATTCATTCCGAAACTTGCCGAACTTTTTTACAAAGGCCCCCTTTTCACATCCTAACCATACATAAAAGACCTCTCAAATTACGACCCAAACACCTCCAGCCGCCACAAGCGCTCAAAATCGATCCTCCTGCAAAGGAACACTCCAGGCCCCACAAATCAAACCCCCGCATAAACCAACAACCCACCAATTCAGCTTTCCAACAATGTTCTCATCAAACGTGAGAGGAAAAGTCACAAGAGCTGAACCTCTATTTACTAGAAGATCCAAGTCCAAGACATAATATGATTCTACCCTAGCAAGCTGAAACTGACACCAAATATTTAAAAATATATGTAGCAATTCATTTAATCTAACAAATGATTGCATATGATTACGAAAAAGCGTTAAATTATGCTCCATAGTTTTTTTACCCACTTTCTATAACTAACTAACTAACTAACCATCACGCCATCTCCCCGAAGTGGTAGGCAGAAAGAATGGATTGTCACACTTTTCTTTCCTGACATATTTCTCTCGCTTCCACAACATTCATACATCATGTCATGCACGCGCGTCGATTTCTCTGACTCCTCACATGGCCGACAATGCATGAATGAATAAAAGAATGAAGACAAAGAATGAATGAAGAAAGAATGGTAAAAAAATTATATGTTAACGATGTAACCCGCTAAGTCCTATCTACACTACAAGTCGAAATATTTTCTGTAATAAGTCAATATAACATTAATCCGTTAAGGGAAAAGGCACCAATGGACTCAATGCAAATTTCCTGGATAAATTTTTGATGATAAATTATTTTGGATGTATTCAGCGGAGCTTATGGAGTAGTACTGACTTGAAAAAAGGTGAGATTATTGGTCGGCGGCATGATATCCTGGAAATGTCTAGTAAGTGATGTCTACATTGTTCACTCAGGGGCAAACGTGACAATTATTATCTCTTTTAACTAATTAATTATTATTTTAACTAATGTAATAGGTAGGTACTGTACATAAGATAAAATTATTGCATAACATTTTAATTTAATAAAAAAAAAAAAATCTTGTAAAGTGACTATAGTAGGTACAATGTGACTTCAAACTGTGGTATTATGTATCAGCGAAAATGCGCTAAGTCATTTCAATCCACTATTATTTTGAAAAAAATTTACTGATACGAGTAGTTAAGTTATTATTTAGTAAACCATTAAATAAAATGTAGTTAATGGATATACCATTATAATATACCATTTTTTCAAATTGGCTTAGTAATGTTTAGTATAAAAAAAATTGTTATATCCTTACAAACTTTGAACTTCAATTATCTCAGAAGTAGTAATTTTAACTTAGTGCTTTTTCGCAGAATACCGACGATATATTATCCGAAAAGGTTTCTTAAACTTTTGGTATTCACCATTTGAAATAGTTTATTTTACTCGTCTTAGAATTACAATTTAATTGGTGGCGATGAGGTTCGCAACCCATCACACCGCGTCTCCCGCGGGGCGAAAAGAGAAGGATGGAGTGCCGCATCAGTAAAAGTGTGACAGTCCATTCTTTCTGCCTACCCTTTCGCAGAGACGGCGTGATGGTTAGTTAGTTAGAATTACATAATGGCCCATAAGCTACGTGTATTGTGCGTGCAGTAACCATAGACAATTTGCCTAAATTCTATTTAAAGTCAAACTCTAAAAGCATCCTGTTGGGCTTAGAAAAATGAATTATTTATAGAGCCGTGTCAGAGATATTTATGGCTTTATTAAATTGAAAACGCTAAGCGCGGAATAAATTTAACGATTCGCATTTAATTGTGTGTTTATCTCACCCGAGCTCATTATCATTTCACTCCTGTTTGACATTTCTATTATTAAATGTAACAGCGAGGCCATTGATGCGCGAACAATGGGAATGGCGTCTTTTGTGTCCGGACGAATTAAGCAAATAAATCTACCGCAGACGCGTTAATTTGTTTGATAATAAGATAAAGAAACAAATTAGAATGCCGTCTGTAAATCAATGTGAATGCCTTTTGTAAATCTAGTATGTATAAGGTATGCAAGCGATACGATTTGAGGATGAATGTGAACAGTCTGCAACATTCGTGTAAATGGTGAAAATCTGTAACAAGTGGATGAATTTGTTTATTTAGGAAGTATTATTTTTATTTTGTTATTTTATTTTATATCATTGTATTTTATATTATTTGTTTTAGATTTATTTAGTGGGTGTTGGACGATCGAAGTGTGCGCGGGAGATGCCTATTGGTGGCGTACCGCGTCTCCCGCGGAGCGAAAAGAGAAGGATGGAGTACCGCATCAGTAAAAGTGTGACAGTCCATTCTTTCGGCCTACCCTTTCGGGGAGACGGCGTGATGGTGAGTTAGTTAGTTAGTTATGTTTACAAAGGATGGGAGAGTGGAGAAGGATATTGAAAGAAGGGTTGGGGCAGGCAACAGAGTAAATGGTGCACTTAAAGTTGTCATCGCAAACAAAAGCTAAGATGGCAGTGCATAATGGTGTTCTTGTGTTAACCCTTATGTATGGAAGTGAAGCATGGAACTGGCAAAGAAGGATGAAAGTATAATAAATGCAGTAGAAATGAGATCTCTAAGATAAATATGTGGTAAATCTGTATATGATAATGTCAAATGCAAGTATAAGAAGTGAATGCGGTGCGAATGAAAGTGTTATGAAGAAAGTAATTAAAGGATCATTAAAATGGTTTGGACACATAAGTGAATAAGTGAAGACAGAATGGTAAACGGCGTGAACGGAGCTAGAAATAGAAGAAGGCCGAGGAAAACGTGGCACGATCAAATTAATCAAATATTAAATGTCGATCACGTGAGGAGTCGAAGAAATCGACGTGCATGCATGACAAGATGTATGAATGTAGAGGAATCGAGAGAAGTATGTCAGGACAGAACAGTGTGGCGTTCCATTTTTTTCGCCCACCCCTCTGTGAAGACGGCGTGATGGTTAGTTAGTTGAGTCGAACGATTTAATATATGCCAGGTAATTATAGTCGTAACCCTATTTTTCATTCATTATTGACTAAAACATTTTTCCATATATTTATAAGTAAAAAAACAGAGCATCCTTCTTGTATGAATCAGTGCGCATTTATAAAAAAAATAATTTGATAAATTCACGAGACAATTAAAATAGCGATAGACTAGTTTCTGATTACATTTGAATAACTTTTTGAAAACATTGTATTTTACTTACAGACTTCCTTTCTTCAGTGTATGAATTTTAAGTAAAAAAAAGTCAGTGTCCCGAAACTTATTTGTGAAAGGTGCAAAAAAGTGTCGTGAAAAAACAATGTTTTTCAAAAAGTTATTCAATGTGAATCCACAACACAAAGTGAAGGCGAATATAGAATAAATGTTATATACAGTAATTGGGTTCAAATAATCTATTATTGTCCACAAAATGTAGAAATCAACATATTTATAACATGAAAGGGCAAAATGGCATTCCAGGAAATAACAAAAATGTTACACAATATGTTGCAATCAATCCCTAGGATTGAAACATAAAAGAATTTATATAATGATATAAATGACAGCAAATGATACTCTGATGGTTAAATGATATGTATAAAATAATGAAAACAAATTTAATTAAGATTACCTTGATCAGCAATAATAAATTATTTTGATGTCAAACCGGAGTAAATCACAAAAGTCACCTACGCGAAACACGCCTAGCTTCAATTCCGAAAATGGTCGGTAAAACAGTTTTCTATTAAACCCATGTGGTTTTCAAAATATGGAGATGGTTGTGACGTACTAGTAGTATTAACGACAGCGCGTGATTTATTGTTGTTACCACTCAATACAAAAATATTAAAAAAAACTTTGGTTAATTCATATTTGCAAAATGCGCACTGTAGAGTTGGAAATTAGCATTAAGTGTCAACTGTTAATTTAATGGTGCCTAATCATTATTATAGCGAAATGTGTCTTTGACGTCTGTAAGAATTGTCAATGCCCTGCGTGCAAATGAGCATCGCACTATACATGGATCTTTCTATGCTCGTTGATTTAACCACTTGATAAAAACAAATACGTGTATGTATATTAGGGTGTCCCTTATTTTTCAAAGTTTTAATTTTACAATGCATAGGCTATTGTTTTATTCATTTGGGCCTAAAACATCCGAAACCAATTTTTTTCCTTATTCGGAACAGTGTAACCCGTGCCGACTTGCGCGCAAAGATGTCCCATACAAATTGCGTCACAGGAGCGGCGCGTTGTCGTTGTTATTAGCATTTAGTTTCGGCTTATCGGGTAGGAACCATGGATTGTTTTATATTTCGAAGATGTCAGTAGAACTAAGAAGCAATTAAAAAAGTATTTTCTTGGTTGGTGAAGTAAATTATCAAATAACAGGTGCAAACAACTATCTAATCTTCAAGTTCTCGCAGTTCTATTTTTCAAAATACGTGAAGTTAATTTGACTGTTAATGAAAGCGCAAATCTTGTCATTCTGGAGTCCAATATATTCTGAAAAAAGGCTAGAATACCTACTAGAGCTGTTCGTAATTATGTTAAGAAGTTAGTGGATCTTTATCAGGTCTGACGAGAACTGCAAAAAATAGCAAGAAGATTCAGGGCTTACATAGGCGCCGCGAAGAGAACTTTCAACTTGAATTAGATAATTTATTCGATACCGCACACGCCGATGCTCTTGAATGTGCTATGATATGACAGCATATTATACAGGATACTTGAACGGAGCTTGTGTGCAAAAACTAGAAGGAGGTTTGTTATTCTTTGCTGGCCGTCATCATAAATATATAATAACTGATGCTCAAAAGTGCGTTTGAATCGCAAAATCGATTGTACGAGATGATTATAGGGAACTCATATTGAGCATGCTATTGTTTTTCTGGGTGGAGGCAATGAAAATAAAATAAACAGACCTGCTGGCCCAATGCATCAAGCACGATGGATGGCAAGAGCTATTTACTCCTTAAAAATACGTTTGCTGCAGTCCCAGTTTAAAATGTGCGCTAAGGACAAACAAGCTTTACCAGATGTTTGTTTATTTATTGTGTCAGTTTATGTAAAGCCCTGGCTTGAATGTAGTTTGGCAATAAAAGCTCCAAATGAAGATTTTTGTTTTTTAAAGACCTTAAAAGATTACGAAAAAGTTGACGATTTCCAAAGCGGCTTTAAACAAGTTCAGTCAACATTTGTGGTGCTTTTCAGAGGGAATAGCCGTCCTTTTAATTTTTGATGACAACGTTGATGAGCAGACCAAAGGAAACATTATAGAAAACTTACAAAAATAAAGTTTTGGTGAATCGGGAAAGAGATATGTTCCATCGAAGGAACAGATGTCTGGCTCTCTATATGGTACGTAAGTAGTGTTTAATCTGGTATTTAATTTAGAACTAATTTGTTTTATTTATAGGTACTACAAGTATTTGTTATCTTGTTTTATGGAAATCTTTGAGTGATTTTGTTTCTGTAAAGAGAAAAGATTTATTTTCACAACTAAAACATGATAGTAATTTCCTTAAAGAAATTGTGTCTTCATAGAAAGACAGCGCGGCGTTTGTGGAAGTTAAAAAGAAGGTTACTAGCTTAAAAGCAGTAAATGACACAGCTGAAAGAGCTGTTAATCTTATGACAGACTTTCATGGTTTGACTACCGCAGATGAAGAACATAAGCAGTTCATATTATGTTGTGTGCAAGAACATAGAAAAATTTACCCAGACTGTAAAAAAAGAGATTTTGAAGAGGAAATATCCAAGTAAATAAATATAAATTTGGATCTTTTTTGATGATTACAAAAAGAACATTATATAAATATGTGTTTTCATCAATATTTATCTAACATAGTGGTTTTATGTGATCATCTACAACTACATTTAAGAGACACTTAAATCACCTATTTTCTAAAACTTTGAGGGCAAGTCGGCACGGGTTAGAATTAACGTAGGAAGTTGAAATTCTGTATTTGGGTAACTAGTAGACTATTAAACATAATTAGGGGGTATGCGTTTCAATAATAAAAAAAAAAAAAAATTTTGCCCATATAAGGGACACCCTAATGTATATAATCTTTAAGTCTTACTTCTTATCCCACTGCGCTTAGGAGATTATAATTTTTTCATATTTTGCCTTTGGCACTCCAAAACCAGCTACTTGGATTAGACTACCCCATCATTCTCGAAGAAAACACAAAATTAATATTTATTACTCCATTCACGTCATTAACGTATATATACTTACTGCTTCATTATTGCACTTTACAGTGATGTTACTTTGATAATAACTTTACCATTCGGGGCCACTGAAAACGAATCAAAATTGACCAAACCTTCCACTGCAATAGCAAGAGAATATAAGAGATGAGGCCATTTTTGTCAATTCCTACGAAGTTCATTAGCTTTCACTTGACACGAAGAAGATAAAGAAGTAAAAAATATGAAGAAATATCACCCAATCGTATATTTTGAAGGCTCCCAAAATTAAGCTTTTTTTTGTTAACTGAAATTCATTATAAATAATGGGGGAATAATATTTATGATAAACCTTGATATCAAATTTATGTTTGTATAATTGTATATCGTTTTATTACTAAATACCAGTTTTAATCCATTTGTTCCTTAGTGTCAACGGGTTTCGGTAGCTAGCTGCTATTGTCTGGATGCCCAGAAAGTGGCAGCGAGCTGCCAAAATCGGTCGATACTATAAGTGGAATAAAACTAAATAAATATTCTTCATCTTCTTTTGTTCTAAACTTAAGAGTATGTTTTTACAGGATTCTCAAACTTCTGAAATCTACCTATCTCTCCATCGTTTGGGCGTCTCCTGGTAGACGCCGTCCATCTGGTATTCCAAGCAGAGCAATGTATGGGATTTTTGTGGGATTCATTATTTGGACATGCCGGTACCTCGTGCGACAACGTGGATGGTATTGATAAATTTTTATTAACCTTTTATATCGTTATTTATCATTAGAAGGAAACAGATTTTTTCTGTAAGTATTTGGTTATCGAATTAAAAAATATATATTATTTAAATTGAACTATACAAATGATGAATGATGGTGTCATGAACAAAATAAATGAAAGGATCGTTAAGATGGTTTGGACTTATGGAAAGAATGAATGAAGAAAGAATGGTAAAAAATTATATGTTAATGATGTAAATGGAACCAGAAATAGAGGAAGACCGAGGAAAACGTGACACGATCAAATAAATCAAATATTGAATGTCGGCCATGTGAGGAGTCAGAGAAATCGACGCGCGTGGATGACACGATGTATGAATGTTGAGGAATCGAGAGAAATATGTCAGGAAAGAAAAGTGTGGCAGTCCATTCTTTTTGCCTACTCCTTCGGGGAGATGGCGAGATGGTTAGTTAGTTAGTTAGTTAACTATACCAAATTGTAAGGCATTTTTACCTCTACCAACAAAATTTTATTAAATGTTTCAAAATTACTATTATATTTACGAACTAGCGTGCATGGTTGTTTGAAAATGTGAAAAAAATCAAGAAAATAACATAGACTATTTGGGATTAAAGCAAGATTATCACAATCGTGTTTAGATTTTTTATTAAATCGCATGCTTTATAGAAATGAAAATTATGCTAATTTTTCACCCGACCTACTCCCGTACAAACGTGTCTATTAAAGGCGATCTTAACTTTCAAACGAAACATTAAATATTTTAATTAGTTTTTCGTGATTGTAACCAATCGCGGTATGGCGCAAAATAAACGCTCGATTTCTCGGAAAACGCGCCGAGTTTCCCTAGAGCGGTGACGCATTTTGGATTCTAAAAGCGGTCACTCACGCTTCCCACGTGGGCAGGCAGTGACTGTGACCCCAATGATGGTTTATTTTTATGCTCCCCGAGACGCATCGCGAATGTCCCCTGTGAAGCTGCCAAACTTGAGTCTTTCACAAAGCGTGCGATTTTCCAAAGCGGCAATGTCAACTTGCATGAAACACTCGCTATTTTAACTTGAGTACAAATTTTCAATTATAATATCAATTTATTCATAAAAAAACAAAAACAACAAACCATCACGCCGTTTCCCTGCAGGGGTAGGCAGAGAGAATGGACCGCCACACTACTCTATCCTGGCAAACCTCTAGATTTCTCCACATTCATACAAAGAGTCATACATGCACGTCGATTCCTCCGACTTCTAACATGACCAACCTTTAAAATTTAATTAATTTGGTCATGCCATGTTTTCCTCGGTCCGCATCGACTCCGTACTCCATTTACATCATAACGTATCTAACTTACATATTTATTCATATATTAAGATATTTAAAGATTCATATTTTGAAATTATATTTTTAAATTTTATCAGTTTTGACAATTGCTAGGACATCAAAAGATATTACAAATAATATTAAGGTTTAAGGCATTGAGAACAAATAATATAATACATAAAACCAGGAACGCATTTGAAACGGTTCGACTTTAGAAAGACAAGATACTCTCTAAAGTCAGAGTGTTCGTCTTCTGAACGTAATTTCATTAATATAAAAGATGTCGATCTCCTAGAAGATCGTGTTCAGCAGACAGATTATTCTTTCCGCCAGTGTCACTAGATGTAGGAGGGTTGGTTAATCATACAAAATGCTCTTCGCACGCACACACGCCGAATTTTCAAACTTCACACATGGTCGACATTTAATAGTTGATTGATTTGATCGTGTCACGTTTTTCTTCGTCCTCCTCTATTTCTAGTTTCATTTACATCTTTCAATTGTACTCTATTTACCATTCATTCGTCATTCATCCTTTCCATGTGACCACATCATATTCATAAACATGTCAATAATAATTTCATACTACTTTCATTCGCTCTGCTATTCACTTATTATTCTATAAAACACGTTTGTTAGAAGTTTTATTCTATTTTATGGGGATGACATGTTTGGCTGCGCTAAGACATTATCAAATGTTATTTCATAATTATACTTGGTAAATAAACACTTGATAATGCCTTAGTAAGATGAAACATGTCAGTCCCATAAAATATAATAAAACTTCTAGAAAACCGACGTTTCTTTTTCGTAATTATTAAGTAGACTTATTTTTTTTATTTTTTTTTATTGAAAGCTAGGACATTAACACTGTGGAATTCCATAATAATTCCATAGATTTTTAAATGCGTTTTTTATTGGTTTTTCTTTGGTCAACTATTTATTATAAATTATATTTACACCTGAAGATGGAATCCTTGGAAACATGTTGTGTTTTTTATTTTTATTTGTGGATTATAAACACCGTTTTTTCAATTTCCAAAGCCTATTATTATTTTTGTATACAAAGTGTATAAAAAAGAAACATTTTTATTTTATTATATTTATTTATTTGGGATTACAAACAGAGATTACAGGGCATAAATTAAATATATAGAAACAACAAAATAAGACCAATTACATCCTACCACAAGTATAAATGATCAGAAGAGTTAGCAGTACATACTAGTGAATCGAAATTGAATTTAAACTATATTCAAGCAAATGTAAAGTAATGACTTACATATACATATACATACAAATACACACATATTCACACAAATACATACACGTGCATATACACACATACATACACATATATGTATTATATAATATATTTAATTAAAGTAGATTTCAAAGTATGAGAGCAGAATAAATGCGGTAGAGATGAGATCCCTAAGCCGTATGTGTGGTAGAACGATATACGACAGAATTTCAAATGCTGATATAAGAAAGGAATGTAGAGCGGAAGAAGGTATTATAAACAAAATTGTGAAAGGATTGCTGCGTTGGTTCGGACATATGGAGCGCATGGATGGAGAAAGAAGTATACGATAATGATGTAAATGGATAACGGAGTTGAGGGAGACCGAGGAAAACATGGCATGACCAAATTAATCCAATTTTTAAGGTTGGTCATGTTAGAAGTCGGAGGAATCGACGTGCGTGTATGACTCGCTGTATGAATGTGGAGGAAACTAGAGAGGTGTGCCAGGATAGAATAGTGTGGCGGTCCATTCTCTCTGCATACCCCTTCGGGGAAACGGCGTGACGGTTTGTTGTTGTTGTTGGTGTTGTTGTTGCTGTTGTTGGTGTTGGTGTTGTTGTGATGTTGTTGTTGTTGTTATTGTTGTTGTTAAATTTCATTCGTGCCGAAAGGTTGCTCCAAGCATTTTTTTTAAATCTACGTTTTTAAAGTTAATTACATAAAAAAATATCTTTATAATGAGACAAGTCATGTATTTGATAGAATTTTGGACAAGTTAACATTACCGCAGAGGAAAATCGTGATACGTTTGAGCAGCCCCGCTAGCCCGGCAGGCGCCGTATAGACGGCAGTGTGAATGAATGAACCATCGGTTATTGATGGTGCTAGTGGATCGAGGATGATTAATTGTAGAAGCGAGAACACGATGAGCACAAATTAATCAAATAATTAAAACACGATAATGAAAATTACGTATCCTTTCTCTTTGCTTGTTGTGAAAGCAAATTTCTGAACCAAATATTTTAATTATTACACATAGATTCTAAAACTAAACTTTATGATCAACCCAGATATAGCGTTAACCTAACCTAACCTAACTTACTATCTATCAATCACGCTGTTTCTCGATTCCTCAACATTCATACATCGTGTCATGCACGCGCGTCTATTTCTTTAACTCCTCTTGTTCCTCTTCTTTTTCCTCAGCCTATTCCCGTCCCCTCCTGGACAAAGGCCTCCTTCATTCGCTTCCATGTCACTCTGTTTCTGACTCTGTCTCTTAAGCTTATTCCTAACATGGCTCTTTTCACGGCTCTTTGGGTCACTCGTAGTTTCTCGGCACTTTATTTGGACAATCTAACAGTTTCAAGACCTCTAACTTTAACTCGACACATGGCCGATATTTAAAATATTTGATTTATTTTTTCGTTCCTCGGTCTTCCGCTTTTTCTAGTTCCGTTTAAATATACTTTCTTTATGGCATTATTTCTTTATTATTTTTTTCCATGCGTCAAATCATCTCAATGAGTCAATAAAGTGTTTGTTTCTTAAGGGGGTATTCTAGTCTAGACGCCCGAATTTTAGGTGTTCTTTCGGGCGCTATAAAAGAAAACGATTAACATTTTTAACATCCATTTTTTCAACAATTACTTAAAGGTATTTCAACAAAATAAATAAGTACATTTATTTATTTAAAAATCCAAAATCGAAAAAGGTGGATGGCAAAGTGGGCGCTCACAAAAAAGTAGTACGTCCTGATTGGCAGGATTCCAGTCCTTCCAATGATTTCGTCGTCTTTGTGGATGCGTATTATCCACTAGATTGTACGTGGTGTGAAAACGATCTATGGTCTTCCGAATAACTTGCTTGGATGGACGATTATGTCGACCGTAAAATGGACGTGGTGCACGATAAGTTTGTACTAAATAATGATTTTCAAAATAAATTTGCACAATTTGCAAGCGCTGTTCTGACGTCAGTCTATTTGTGGTAAAATGGCATATTTATTACAAATCAACTGTCAACTGTCAAATTGACAGTCTGTAGAAACAATGTTGCCAGTTTAAAAACCAAACCCTTAAAAAAACACCCTATACTTAACATTCCAAATCCAAGCCCAAAAAAATCTTACGCTTCGTCAGCGATCAAAATAGCATCGTCTACATATAGCAGCCCAGCTGACTGACATATCATTATCTCACATTTGATGTCTTGTATTTAGAATCTCAGTCTTCTCGTTTTTTTATTTAAATTTCATTTTCAAGAACTTCATTCGCTTTTACAATCCAATTTTCACTTTCAGCTGTTTATTGCTCGGTTTATATATTTTTTTGTTAAGTAAATCAACAAATTATGTTGAATGACTGTCAAAAAAAGCGGAAATCGAATCGCATACAAAAAAACGTATTAGAGAAATCTGCATAAAATGCGAGAGAAGACATACAATGTTATGCACTAATCAAAAATTATGTGTGTCCGTGTTCACCAATACTCCAGCCAGCTCATGGCGTATTTGGGCAGTCATAGAATTGATATTTGAGTTCAATTTATTTGATACAGTGACGTAGTTTGTATTTTCAAATCTTAAATGCCATTAAAATGTAAACGTTTTCTATAGTAATTTCTTGATAGAATTTCAAAATAAAACAAAATTACTTAAAAAATGACAAAATTGACAAAATAACTTTCCTTAACCGCCCTACCTTTGGGTTATTTTCGGAGCAACGTGCAAAAAAGCAGGTTTTTTATTAATGAAATTTGATTATTAATTTTTTTTTTTTAAATTACGAAACGTCAAACACTCGGCCGCACACTTCGCCTGCCCCTTGTAAAACTATCATATTTATGAAGACTTGTACTCGAGTGTTGTTGGCACACGCGCGTATCCCTAATAGTTTGTACATTTTAGGTACATTACTTTTTCTCAAGCGCGTACGAAATACGAGATAGAGCAGAATAGTACAGTCACAGTGAACGTATCACGTACGTTCAAATACGTAGGGTAGTTAAAATCGTTTACAAAGGATGGGAGAGTGGAGAAGGATATTGAAAGAAGGGTTGGGGCAGGCAACAGAGTAGATGGTGCACTCAAAGTTAACGTGGCAAACAAAAGCCTATCCAAAAAAGCTAAGATGGCAGTGCTTAATGGTGTTCTTGTGCCGAATAATAATATTTAGAATAAATGCAGTAGAAATGAGTTCTCTAAGACGAATGTGTGGTAAAACTGTATATGATAGAGTGCCAAATGCAAGTATAAGAAGTGAATGCGACGCGAGTGAAAGTGTTATGAACAAAATAATGAAAGGGTCGTCAGATGGTTTGGACGCATGGAAAGAATGAATGAAGACAGAATGGGGTAGAAGATATATGTCAACGATGTGAATGGAGCTAGAAATAGTGGAAGGCCAAGAAAAACGTGGCACGATCAAATCAATCAAATATTAAATGTCGGCCCCATGAGAAGATACTTCATTTAGATATAACACTTAAGTTCTAAATAGTTTAAAATAGAAGATAAGAACATTTCAAAATTCGAGACTTCAATAAATATTGAAATCATATTCGATGTGGAGTTTTTTTCTGATAGACTGTTTTTCGTGTATTTTTTAATGTAGAAAATAGATTCACCGTTGATAATGTTAAATTCTTAACGTTGACAGTATTTGTGTTCTTTGTCCTTTCACGAACAATCAAATTGATTCGTAAAGAGGTCATTAACAACAATTAAAATGCTGGAGGTTTTTCTTGATAATGATTTAGGTCAGTTTGTGTACGATAAAAGGATAAAGATTCTCAAAACAATAAATAAGAAATATATACTTAGTTATTAACAAAGGTTGAAATTTTTTATTTGATAGTATAGTAGATCAAACAGCTTATCTCAAAAAGTAAAGGTTTTTCAGCATAGGGAATTATAATCGATTTCTCAAATTATAGAATATTTTCCCTTATAACGAATTTATAAACAAACTAACCATCACGCCGTCTCTCCGAAGGGGTAGGCAGAAAGAATGGACTGCCACACTTCTATCACGTGTGGATCAACTTCTTTCCTGACATATTTTTCACGGTTCCTCAACATTCATACATCGTGTCATACACACGCGTCGATTTCTCTGACTCCTAACGTGGCCGACATTCAATGTTTGATTTATTTTATCGTGCCACGTTTTCCTCGGTCTTCCTCTATTTCTAGTTCCATTTACATCGTTCACATATAATTTTTTACCATTCTATCTTCATTCATAACCGGGTGGTGGTCTAGGGGATAGAACGCTTGGCTCCTGATCCAGGGGGCATGGGTTCAAGCCTGGACACGACCAGGTTCCTTCTTCATAATAATGAGCTATTTTCTGTTCACATTGAAGATTGTAAAATAAATTCTAATATCAGTGATATAAATCCTTGATGTTAGTCTTTTTTTTTAAATAAAAATAAAAAATAAAAATCATTCTTTCAATGTGTCCAAACCACCTTAATGAAACTTTCATTATTTTGTTCATAACACCATCATTCCCACTGCATTGACTTCTTATGTTTTCATTCGACACTCCATCATACACAGAGTATCCGCACAATAATAAATTGCCAATAAATTGATTCAAGGAATGATCGTAAATACGTCACTGACAAATTACATTTTGTTGAGTGCGATCGTGTTGCCAGATTTCACTTTTATTTTCTGCTCTCTGGTCTCGAGTACCTGCCGTAACGGCTTACCTACGCGAGGTGTATGCGCTGTGCAGCTCCACTGACGTTTACGAGTTTACTGTTTGTAGGCTACTGTGCGAGATGCTATCCTCACTCGGCCGCCATATAACGAGACGTGTAAAGACAATCGAGAAGTGAACCTACTCATGCAGAAAGAAGTGACCAACTGACGTATTAAAAATCTTCTTCTTATAAGGCCTTGTCATGTCCCTTGACGTTGGCAATCATTGTTGCAAAGACTTTCTCGCTTCAATGATTTTTTGGGAAGTGTTACTGGAATGATTTTTTGTTGTCTTTTCCAGAGTTTTTCTGTGAGGATACCTTTCTTTAGCTGGTGGATCTCGGTTTTATGGCCCCAAAGATACGCCATACACCCTCTCATAGTCTACTATGACCCTGATGGTAAGGTCAGGGATCACGTTACCCGGGACTCGCGGGATCACGAGGAACTACTTGAAGTCTTATTGATGTTATTTGCAAGGTGAATTTGCACGTCATTTTATAGGTGCATACTAGGGTGTCCTTTATATGGCCAAATTTTTTTTTTTTTGTTTATTGAAACGCATACCCCCTAACTGTGTTTAATAGTCTAATAGTTACCCAAATACAGAATTTCAACTTCCTACGTTAATGCTAACCCGTGCCGACTTGGCCTCAAAGTTTTCGAAAATAGTAGCTTCGGGTGTCTCGAAAATAGTAATGTAGTTGTAGATGATCACTTAAAACCATTATGTTAGATAAATATTGATGAAAACATTTATTTATATAATGCTTTTCTTGTAATTATCAAAAAAGATCCAAATTTATTTTTATTTACTTGGATATTTCCTCTTCAAAGTCTCTTTTTTTACAGTCTGGGTAAATTTTTCTATGTTCTTGCACACAATATAATATGAACTGCTTACGTTCTTCATCTGCGGTAGTCAAACCATGAAAGTCTGTCATTAGATTAACAGCTCTTTTAGATGGGTCATTAACTGCTTTTAAGCTAGTAACCTTCTTTTTAGCTTCCACAAACGCCGCGCTGTCTTTCTATGAAGATACAATTTCTTGAAGGAAACTACCAACAAGTTTCAGTGGTGAAAATAAATCTTTACTCTTGACAGTAACAAAATAACTCAAAGATTTCCATTAAACAAGATAACAAATACTTGTAGTACTTATAAATAAAACAAATAAGTTCTAAATTAATTACCAGATTAAACACTACTTACGTACCATATAGAGAACCAGATATCTGTACCTTCGATGGAACTAATCTCTTTCCCAAATCACAACAATAGCCTATGCATTGTAAAACTAAAACTTTTAAAAATAAGGGACACCCTAGTGCATACCTTCCAGCGGGATATATCCCAAAATGAGACTTCCAGTTATTCTAGTCTCAATTAAAAATAATAATACTTAACTTTGCTATTTAGACTCTTTTCTATGACCAAGAAAATGCATATTTTTTCTTCTTTGACTTACTGTAGACTTAAGATTCTTTTGTTACAGGATTCTCCTCCTATGATGCTGAATGCCAGCTATGGTGGACGCCCTCCATCCGGTATTTCATGCAGAGTTATGCAGTTATGGCAGGTTGCTGAGAGATGTCATGTGGAGAAAAATTGAGGACAAGGCGAACACTGTCAAGACCAAAAGGATGCAGAGGACAACGAAAATTTAACCACAAAGTGAGTGCTTTATATGATTTCTGTAGATTGTCTTTAGAAATATCTATGGTAGAACACGTGGAACCAGAAACTAATGAACAAGTTCGACTCTAGAGTCGAACTTGTTCTTTAGTTTCTGACCATTAAAATACTCCTAGGAGTATTTTAATGGTCAGTAAGGCGAATCATGTTACTTTTATAAAACATTAGAAATCTTACAGAATGCATTATCTCAATATTATTTATTTATTTATTTATTTTGACATAAACGCCGCAAGGGCTTTTACAAAAATGACATGTTTAGTTACAAAGGTAATATAAAAATTTGGGCAAATAGACAGACAACTAACATATAATAATATATAACGGCAAAACACAAAAACGAGAATAAAAATAACATAAGATAAATTAGAAATTACATGGAATAGAAAAGAACATAACATAATATAAATTAGAATTTACATGCATAGGATTGAAAAGAACATAACATGATAGAAATTAGAAATTACGAACATGATATAGAAAAAAAAAACATAACTTAATAGAACTTAGAAGTTACGTACATGATATAGAAAAGAATATAACATAGTAGAACTTAGAAATTACGTACATGAGATAGAAAAGAACATAACATAATAGAACTTAGAAATTACGTACCTACATGAGAAAGAAAAGAGCATAGCATAATTTATTTATTTATTTATACATTTACAAATGAGACATTACAAACGATAAAACATTAAGGCGACTCATTTGGACACAAAACGGTATTATAAAGGTAAAAAAGAAAGAAAAAAACATGAGACCAAAAAAATCATACATATCAGAAGGAATCCAATAATGTCGACGTCAGTGAGGCAGTACTCTTTCCAGAGTTTGCAATATTTTTTTTATGAATACTGCCTCACTGACACTGAAAATGTCCAAATCCGAGATGATTAGATTCAGCGTCCGAATTGCTCTTCCTACTGGCATCACCAAAGGATCACCAAATATAAATTAGAAATTACGTTCATAGGATAAAAAGAACATAACGTGATAGAATTGAGAAATTACGAACATGAGATAGAAGATTGTAAATAAAATTGCCTCTGGATCATTCTATCTCCGAAGTGATTTTGTTCACGAGTTCCTTCTGACATTATGAGATACAGGCATTTGTCTCTACATGTTTATTTTTATTTTTTTTTTTTTTTATATTTTTTTTTTTAAAGAACCCAATTGGGTTATACGGATACATTTTTAGATCTTACTTTTAATTATGAATTGTTTCAGGTATTTTTTAAATTGGTTGTAGTTAGACTCCTTGTGTCTTTTGGTAGTTCATTGTAGAGTTTCAGCCCATTGTTCAATATCCTTGATTGTCCTGTCTTAGTTCGTGCATTCGGTAAGTGATATCTGTCACAGTTCCTGGTCCAGTATTTATTTATTGAGGTATACTTGCTTCAAAAAATGTAAAGGTTATGTCAAGTATGCTGATGTAAGCGTTTTTTTTATATACAACAGGACGTTTTTACCCAATTAATGAATACAATTTGTTTTTTTGGTTTTTAAGCTATTATATTGATTCTCATGACATGTGATAGGTAGCTAATCTATCGCCATTTTACTGTCACATAAATTCTACACCAGACTAAAATACAGTGTGACAATCACAGTGACATCGTCGGGAATCGATCCCGGTACCTTTGGTATGGCAGTTAGAGCTCTTACCACTATACCACAAAGGTCGTCTATTATGTAATTATGGAAAACTTGTTTTAATGTTCGAAATCAGTTTTGTATATTGTTTGATATTTAATCCTTTAAAGTACAAAAAATTAAAGCTATTTATTATTTATTATTTATAACATGTGTAACATAAGAAAAAAAGTCATGAATGCAGAGTGCCACGAATTTTATAATACCTTAACAAGGCAAAATATGTCATACCCACGATTTGATTCATGAAACAGTGGATATTAAAGTTAATATCCACTGTTTGTTTTTGAAAATTTGGTTTGGTTCATGTGGTGCTCCTGTTAATTTGGAAATATTTCGCGTATAAGTGAATTGTTTTGGTCAATTTAACTGTTGCCGCACTTTATAATAGTTAATTGTGACACGTAATACGTTTGTGCTGTTTTGCTGTTAAAATTATATTAGTTTTAAAGTTTTTATAAAGAATTTTGACAGGTGTAAAAATCATTTTTTCATTTGTTCCAATGACAATTTGAATAATTTCTTCAATATTATTTCAAAGTTCTTGCTGAGTGCCTACTTACAGCTAATTTAAAAAAACGGTGATAAACACAAAAGTCCGGATCGTCCATGTCAACATGTGCAACATCGAAATAAACATTATGTGCTTAATTAAAAAAACGGTGGATTTGTGGAACATAAATTAAATAGACAATATGTGCACCATCTAAAAAGAACATTTTGTGTTAAATTATTTTTATTTTGTTATTTTATTTTATATCATTGTATTTTATATTGTTTGTTTTAGATTTATTTTGTAGATGTTGCACGATCGAAGTGTGCGCGGGAGATGCCTATTGGTGACGATGAGGTTCGCAACCCATCACACCGCGTCTCCCGCAGAGCGAAAAGAGAAGGATGGAGTGCCGCATCAGTAAAAGTGTGACAGTCCATTCTTTCTGCCTACCCTTTCAGGAAGATGGCGTGATGGTTAGTTAGTTAGTTAGTTTTGTATTTCATTTTAAACCAGATTAACACAATGTTTCGTATGTTTACCGAATTGTCGGCGGTTCTCTTCTGAAGCAGGTTCAATAGAAGGCATGGTATTGGCACGCCAACAGTAGCCGCCGTACCGATTCGAAGCAAGTCACGCAACACAATTCATAACTGGATAACGCGATCCGTAAACACCTTTGGCTATAAATTATACTATGTTACATATCTCTTCTGTATTAGCCTTCACTTTGTGTGGTTATTACACTCGCTATGATATACGTTTGAAAACAGTTATTTCGACTGTAGACAGACATCGATCACCAATTTTGAATACCACAATACAGAGGAACCTCTCGTAACGAGTAGTTCACAAGACAGACTGTGAAAACAATTTACGAGCGACTTTTCGCATAACGAGTGGACAGAAAAGCTGACCAAATGTAATGTCGTCACATGAGAGTAAGAGGGTTCCAACTAACAAAATTTCACATTTAGCTTTTTTCGTGAAAAGGGTTCTTACTAACCTTATCTATACGTACAATAAAAAAAAACATGTAATACTATCGTCATTTTGATGTTACGAAAAGAATCAAGTTCCATCTGATCATTCAAAACACACGATTCACTGAAAAAGGATTCATTTACACTTACAACTTTATTATTCCAACTGTCGCCAGAGAAAATTTACACGCTTCTCGGTAAAAGAGTTTCGTCTGCTCCAGATGGAACCCTTTTATTCCAAGATACACACCCGAAACCAACAAAACTTTGACTTCATTTTTCTCAGCTTTACTTTTGACAGTTGGAACCTTCTTGCTCTCAGGTGACGATGTGGAGATCCAAAAAGACGGCTTGGGTGACACGTGTCATTTTCACTGATTGAATCAATGAAGTGTTTGCTCTGGTCACCGTCCACCTGGTAGACCACCTAAAAGGTGGAGTGACAGTTGGACCTCATCATCTCAGGAGATGTACTTTCTGTGTCACAGATCATCAGGTATATTAATAGAAAATAATAATAATTTCGCCAACCGGTTTTGGCATTATCAAGAAATTAAATAAATATTATAAAGTGTTTCAGAGGAATCAGAGAAATCGACGCGCGTGCATGACACGATGTATGAATGTTGAGGAAGCGAGAGAAATATGTCAGGAAAGAAAAGTGTGGCAGTCCATTCAATCTACCTGCCCCTTCGGGGAGACGGCGTGATGGTTAGTCAGTTAGTTAGTTAAATGTTTCAAATTTAACAGTTAATCATACAGTTGATTAGTATTATTATAATTTTTTTTATTGAACGCAAAGGCATTGCAAAGGCAACGCAAAGGCACTGTGGAATTCCATAGCAATATACTTTTGAAATTGAAAATAATTTTGTTTAATCCACCAATTATTAAAAAAATATTAAATAAACATGATCTGTTTTGGAGGATACCTGATACCTGATCATAATAAAAACTAAACGATAATTCAAATGTAAAAATTTACCTTGGCTATTTCTTATTAGTACTAATAATTTTTATTATTATTATTATTATAAGTACTTATAACAAATAGCCCAGGTTAATTTTTAAATTTGATTTATTGTATCGAATTTTAAATTCGTTTTTATACTAGTCTTTCTTTGTTTAGTTTTTATTATATTTTTACACCTGAAGATTGAGGTATCCTCCGAAACATGTCAAATCAGATCAAATCAAATCAGTTTATTAACTCAAAAGACATTACAAACAGGAAAATGTTTAAGGCATCTATTGAGTACAGGTAAAATATTATAAAAATACAACAAAGTACCAGGAACGCATTAGAGATGGTTAGACATTAGGAAGACAACACACTTTCTAAAGTCAAGAGTATTTGTCCCCTGAACGTAGCTTCACTAATATAAAAGACGTCGATCTCCGAGGAGACCGCGTTCAGCAGACTAATTGCTCTTCCCACCGGTGTCACCAGAGGCAGATTGGTTCTGGCGGCCGGTAGGTAAAACAATCTGTGCTGTCGCTGTCGGAGATATCTATCGGGGACAAAAATACTAACATCCTCCAGTACGGCCGAGTTCTCGAAGTATCCCCTTATTAATCTGAAGAAATGGGTTATTAGATGTCCATCTCTTCGAAGCTGTAGAGAATTAGTTCCGACCATTCCCAAAAGAAATGCCGTGGGATAGAGCCATGGGTAACTACCATACTCCCTCATGTAGAGATGGAGGTATCCTCCGAAACATGTCGTGTTTTTAAATATATTTTAATAATTAGTGGATTAAACAAAGTTATTTTCAATTTCCTAAGTATACGAGTATTATTATAATGTATTTGTTCCAATAACTTTTTTTTCATTGTTTATCATTTTCATAACCTTACAAAGTTCTCAGCTGATTCATCAAAAACAATTGTCGCTCTTCGAATCGGCTAATTAGGTCCGGGGGGCGCCCGAACCGGTTCCAGTGATACCCGAACCGTCTGATGATAGCGCGCTTAACGGCACAGAGGCCGCTGATAACTGGACGGCCTGCAGTGAACTTTCCCTCGCATTTGGCATCCGGCAACTGCCCATATCACAGCGATACTTTTGATTATTGATAGTGCTAATGATCAAATCTATTTGGCGCCGTGGTTTTGTAACACGTCAAATAAAACGGCCTTTGTGATGATTAATTATATGAATTTGGAATATATTGTCAACAATTTATTGTCATAGCTTGTCGATATGTTGACATATCGTGGCTTTATCCCACCGCATTCCTCTTGGGCATGCTAAGGACCACATATACGGAGGAAGGGGTTCATACTTACCCATTTCTTCACAGAGGGGTAGGCAGTAAGAATGGACCACCACATTGTTCTATCCAGGCATACTTTTCTCGCTTCCTCAACATTCATACATCGTGTCATACACGCACGTCGATTTCCCAAACTCCTGGCTTGGCCGATATTAAAAATTTGATTGATTTGATCGTGCCGCGTTTTCTTCGGTCTTGCTCTATTTCTTGTTCCGTTTTTGTCGTTTGAATATCCTTTTTTTAATCATTCTTTCTTAATTTATTATTTCTATTTGTACAAACAATCTTAACGACCCTTTCATTCTTTTGTGCTTAACACTTTCATTCGCACCGCATTCACTTCTTATATTTGCATTTGACACTGGAGTGTCAATATGGATAATACACAGATTTAACACACATTCGTCTAAGAGATCTCATTTCTCCTGGACTACTTTCATCCTTCTTTTGCCAATTCCATACAAAAGGGTCCACACAAGAACGCCATTGTGCACTGTCATCTAACCTTTTTTGATAGGCTTTTGTTTGCGATGACAATTTTAAGTCCTTGGGTCTATATATATTAGGTCCTTACATATGAAATTGGCGTTTTGTATGGGAGGAACATTTTTAAATATATAAAAATATATTAATTTAATCAAAGTATGTACCATTGCTATCTATGCACTTTTGCCATCTCATAGGTAGTTCATCGATCCCTTTACTAAAAAAAACATTCGGACGGGAATCAATAAAATCTTTGAAGTCGGTTTGGACTGCCCCATCGGAGTTGAATTTTTTCCCTTGCAAGAAGTTATCCAAATTTCGAAAAAAATAGTAATCTGTTGGGGCAAGGTCCGGAGAGTACGGTGGATGTCTTAGACATTCCAATTGAAGCTCTTCTAATTTGGTAGCCGTCTGTTGTGCAGTGTGTGGTCTAGCGTTATCATGAAGCAGCAGTGGCCTAGAGCGATTAACCAGCCTCGGTTGTTTAGCAGCTAGCTTTTCCATCATGGTTTGCAGTTGCTGACAATAGACATCTGCCGTAATCGTCTGGCCAGATTTAAGAAAGCTGTAGTGAACGACACCAGCACTAGTCCACCAAACGCTCACAAGTAACTTTTTTGGAGTCAATTTTCGCTTGGGGCATGGTTTGGCTGGTTCGGCAGGGTTCAGCCATTGCGATGAGCGCTTCCGATTATCATACAGGATCCACTTTTCATCACAGGTAATGATTCGATTCAAAATCCCTTCATTATTGTGCCGGTTGAGTAATGCAACGCAGCAGTCAACGCGCGTTTGTTGATTTGCTTCACTCAATTCGTGAGGTACCCACCTTTCAAGCTTTTTCACCTTCCCAATTTGCTTCAAGTGGATTAAAACAGTTTTATCACTAACACCGCAGCCTGCAGCTAACTCGGACGTGGTTTGCGATGGATCCGCTTCCACAATAGCCTTCAATTCTTCATTATCAACTTTGGTCTCCAGCCGTCCACGGGGCTTGTTCTGCAGGTCGAAATTTCCAGAACGAAAACGCTGGAACCAAAAACGCACTGTGTTTTCTTTTGCGGCACCGTCGCCATACACATCATTAATCCTTCGAGCCGTTTCTGCAGCACTGGTGCCACGGTGGAACTCGTACTCGTAAATAACACGATATTTCAAGTTTTCCATTTTGTAAACTGAGTGACGCAAAGAAAAAAAACAATTGAGGAAAAAACAAATGAATTAAAATTTTCGAAACACAAATACTTGAGTAAATAGCTGTATAAATTTGAATTTGGAATTCCTAACCAAAGAGAAGATATTTGAGATCAAAGTTGCCAGTACGGCAAAACGCCAATTTCATATGTAAGGACCTAATATTATACATATATTTTATGATAATAACATATTGACTTTTGAATTTTAAAATTAAAATTTATGATGTATCAATTTTCATTATTATTCTGAATAGGAACAGCATATCGTTACTCATAATATACTAACAGATATGATTATAGCAAATACCAAATATAATCATACATAAATAAGTCAACTGCACTTTATAGAGACATATAACCTCAAGGTCCAACACGTTTTTATCTTATGTAAATTGAGCTTTGTACAGAAAGGATAGTTTGTTTGACATGTCAGCATTGAGCTGTGATAGCCTTCATTAAACAGAGTTGGCTTTACCGCAATCTTCTTCCTTCACGACTGCATCCGGCCATAGAATCCTTATCGCTAATATGATGTATTGGAAACAACCTCACTCAGATGTTTAATGTCAATAAAATGTCAACACTTACAAATGGAAGACTAATATCATCTTCATAAACACCGGGTCTTCTAGCCGCCTGCAAGAATTGGGTCTAATGGTCTAATTCATAGGTTCCCAACCTGTTTTTGGATCCCGCCACAAAATTTACCGCTCTCTTTTAGAATAAATAAATTTTATTGTACTTCTCTCACTTCCTCAACATTCATTTATCGTGTCATGCGCGCACGTCGATTTCTTCAACTCCTCACATGACCGTTTACAAATACTTTTTTATCATTCTTTTTTCATTAATTATTTTCATGTGTCCGAACCATCTCAATAACAATTTCATTATTTTATTTAAACACTTTGATTAACACTGCATTCACTTCTTATATTTTTATTCGACACTCAAATACAGATTCGACGAACTTCGTGGCCGAGTAGTAAGTGCATTGACTGCCACCCCGAAGGTTCCGGGTTCGATTCCCGGCGAGGGCAGTGTGATCGTCAGTCATTGGTCTGGTGTAGAATTCACGTGACAATAAAATGGCGATAGATTATCTAACTATCTCATGTCACGAGAAACACTATGATCGATTTGGCTCAGGCTGTCATGATATTAAGAGCGATTCAACAAAATAATAATAATTCATATATGAATATAATATTTCACATTTATGAAAACGTCCCTTTTCTAGAATTTTTATTACATTTTATATGAAGGAGAGAAATAATAATTTCCAACATGTTTCGACTTGCCAGGACTTCGATTTTCCCCTCTTTATTTTTGTAAAACAAATACTTGAATATAAACTTTTCAATATCTCAATCTAAGTCTATAACTTAACAAATAAACGCCATTTCGCCCAAAGGAGTAAGCAGAGAAGTTATACCGCCACTTTTTTATACCTTGATCTAGACACCTCTAGAATCCTCAACATCAGCACATTATTGGTGTGTGGACTTTTACATCGTTGTTCAAGAAAAAATAAATAAATAAAACAGCTGATGTTAAGTAACTAAACATTCCGATTCATGGCGCACCCTGATTGGATATACAATTGAAACGTATGGTTAAGCCGGCTCTGGCTGCGCATACCGTCATGTTACGTGTCACGTGGATTGCAGACATCTCCGTGATTTATGTAGAATGCAATACAGAACGAAGTCAAGAATTTCTTTTCAGTGTTCGTGGGCAACTACTTGAATCAATTTGTGTGAATTATTAACTCAGTATCTATTAGGTACAACCACACAAATTAATGACGCTACAAAGAAAGGGTTAATTAAAAAAAGTAATCTAAATACTGTTAATTTGAACATCATCATCATCATCGGCTGTCCCTCGTGTTCGAGGAAGACTGTCCTTCACGGTTGTGGGTCTGCATGTGACTGAAGAGTCCGATCCTGGTTCCACATATTCTGGGGCATCTGGGGCAAGGGAAGGCGCTTGTAATGGAGCCGTCACAGTGATCTCTCCTTTCTCCTCCTCTTCCTCTCTGCGACGTCGTCTCTGCGCTGTGCTTCAAAGTCTTGTATGCCTTTATGTACTGCTGTTCTCCACCTGGGTCTGTCCTCTGCATTTGAACATAATTCGTTATAAGATCTACAAAAATATTGATATGTAGAAATTACATGCCAAGCAGAGAAAACAACCCAATTAAGGGGTAAGGGGCAGTCCGAGGTATGAAAAAACAGGTATTAAATTTTTTTTTAATTATTATATAATGTTAACTTGATTTAACCCAAGTTTGAAAAGAATATATAAATTATATATGAAGTGATCGGCATATTTGTTGGACCAAGTTCTTTTTATTTGAATGATTTTAGATATTTTTTTAATTTTAATGATTTTAGATGAATCTGTAAAAAGTTATAATGATCACCCCAAAGTACCACTTATGGAACAGGGTCCAACAAATATGCCGATAACTTTATATATAATTTGTATATATTTTTCAAATTTGGGTCAAATCATGTAAAAAAATAATTTAATAATTTAATATTGTTGATTTTATAAAATGATTTAAATAACTCATATTTTTATTAAATACTTGTTTTTTCATACCTTTGACCACCCCTTACCCCTTAAGATGGTAAACGAATAAATAATTGCATGATGAAATGTGTTATTTTATATCACGATTCCTCATAAGATTTTCCAAACAAGAAAAACGCGACATAAATTGGAAAAATGCTTTTTTATATAATTCATCGGAAAGCAGACACTGACAAATCTTTACCTTACGTAACGAGATTGTTGACAATCTACTCAAAAGTTTAAAAAAAGATTTGATTTGAATATAACAAAATACTTTTAATGGAAAACAATATTTATTATATTTATATTATTTTACTTAAAATGAAAATATCTTGTCGTAAAGCGTTTTCTATATTAATAATCAAATTTATTAGAATCCTTATAGGAGCCAAAGCAATAAAGATTCAAATCAAATCAGTTTTCTTTCCTGCATGCATTTCTCTCGTTTCCTCAACATTCATACATCGTATCATGCACGCGCGTCGATTTCTCTGACTCCTCACGTGGCCGACATTCAATATTTGATTTATTTTATCGTGCCATGTTTTCCTCGGTCATCATCTATTTCTAGTTCCATTTATATTGTTAACGTTTAATTTTTTTTACCATTCTTTCCATGTGTCCAAACCATCTTCTTCATCATTCGCACCGCATTCACTTCGTATATTTTCATTCGACATTCTATTATACACAGAGTATCGACACATTCGTCTAAGAGATCTAATTTATACTGCATTTATTCTACTTGTATCCTTCTTTTACGAGTCCCATAATTCGCTTCCATACATAAGAGTCGGTATAAGAACACCATTATTTTAAATAATTAATATTTTCTATTGAAATTTCTTGGCAGAAGTTCATTTTAAATATTGAAAGCA